>JAPCXC010000024.1:0-80633 GCA_027243985.1 Cryptosporidium canis | reverse complement strand
ATTTATATATATATATATATATTTATATTAAAAGGGTAGTTATAACCATTTTGAGTGGACTTCAAGGTCTCTTAGACCAAACACAATACTCGGTAGATACGCTCCAGGCTCAAGACTGCAGTCGATTAGGCACAGACTCCCTCGATTGTAGCTTAATTAGCTGTCAGACAATCTGTTAAAATTCTGATAGATTTTGGCACAACCGAGGACAGAGACGGACTGTTAATGGCCGATAAATAGGTCCCGGCAACAGTATGAAGTGAATTTGCCAATCGGGTATACAAGCAGAGAAAATATTCCTTGTATATAATGAATAAATACAGGGCCAAATAATGAGTTTGAAAAGGAATCAATATATATTTTTCTTATATGATGAAGTCGAAGAATTGTGTTAGAATTTTGTTTGGAAATGTGAAACAATGCAATAATTTTAATGCTCATTATATCAGGGAACTGGTCTCAAGGTGTGATATAATATGCGTAAATCACAACTTTGGAGATCCCGACCTGAGTTCCGCCTTAAAAATGGATTGTTCAGCTGGCTCCAGAAGATACCAAGAGCTGTATAGAGTCAGATCCACACTACTTGGGCCTCTGTTTAGTAAATTACTTAATCTTTTCAAAGTGAAGATGAATGACATGTCATTGTGGTATTCTTATAGTCGTGGTAACATTTACTTGGAAAACAGCTCCAGGGTGAAATTCGAGATTCCAGATATCTATTGTCTTCAAAAACAAAGCATTGACTTTTGGGAGTTCGACGTGAGAAGCCGTTTCTCTAAGTTCAAGCGTCTGATCCTTGGGAATGTTGACTTTACTCCATTCTGCTCTATTAATAAGCAAATGCTATGTGTGAAATCCCTAAGGTATTCTATAAAAGAGGTCATTTGGAAGAACTTTATCTGTGAGCTGGTCTTTAACCACCAAATTTCATTTAATCAGGCTGGAGACAACACTATTTCAGTAGACTTGTCCGACAACATTTCATTCATGATTTTTGGCAAATTCTCAAACTCCATCCAGCTGAGTGATTTTGCGAGTCTGTTTGGACACGGCGAGCTTGCTCCATTGAATGACTACGGCAACCAATCGGAGAGCTCTAGCTATAGCAACTTTATTGTCAAAACTATTACGCTTTCAAGAGAAGACATTACGTACTTCATCTCGGTCTTCCCTGTTAGTAAGGTTATTGGACCCGACTTTAATGACTACCTCATACCTGAGGCTTTTCTAGACATGCTGGGTCTAAGCCATGTAGATTCCAGCTTTCTCTCTAGCATGAACAGTCCTCTTCCCAGGGAAATCCAGAGTCCAAAGCTTCTCAAGTTGAATTTTTATAGTGATGTCAAAATTTCCCAAGTTCTAGCTGACCCTGGCAATTGCACTTTCCTACAAATTGTCTCCTTATAGTCACTTCCTTTTTTTTTGCGTAATTATAGTAACTCGCTCCTGCTAATCTACTTCCTAATCTCCATTGCTCTTAGTATTCCCAGTCCACTGCTTCACTTTATTCCTTCCTCATCATAACTCTTTGAATTTTTACCCCCCACCCATTTTGTCTGCATGCAACACGTCAGTTCCAAGCTGGCGCCAAAACTGGCGCCAACATATGCATGAATTTGCATAGGAATCTATATATGTGTAAAAAAGTGAGCGTAAGAGGATTACCATTTATAATAATAATAATATTATTATTATTAAATAATTGTGTAGAGAGGAATACTGGATGGCTTGAAATTAAATATATAATATATTGGATGGAGTAGATATATTTATAGGTATACATATATATAAGTTTATAGTTTAAATAAATCAACCCCAGCTTAAATTGACAGGAGGACAAATAAATTGGTCCTTGGATATATTACTGGTCAGTAATAACTTTTTTCTTGTGGGCCTGAGAAGAGAGGTACGCCAAAGAATATAAATCAAAATTTGCATGCATAGATTGTGAATACAACTTTAATTGGTGTTGGACTATTAACATTCTTATTGCCAAATAGTCAATTGAATGAAAAACCATTAAGCTGTAGCTAGAGAAACAACTTTTATAGACTTAAAGCAAAGTAAAGTGCTAGTTGTGTCTTGTTACTGTTTTCCTTTGAAGAATTTCAAGTCAGTTGAAATGTGGAATGTTGCCAGTGAGTTCATATGTGGCTGCTTTCAGCAAGGTGGGTTTGCAAAAAAGATGCTGGAGGATACTGTCAAGGAGCTGGATTTCAGAAAGGATACAGAGCTTAGTTTCTATGGAGCTGCAATCTCCTCTCAGCATGAGTTAAAGCAGCAAAAGAGTAATATTAATGCAGACTCATGGCTAGTGTCGTGGAATTTGCTTGGGATAGCTGATGGTGTGTCTTCTGTGGAGTCGGAGGGGTTTGATCCGAGTCAGCTGCCTTCGGAGTTATTAAAGAATTGTGTTGAGCTTTGCAACATGAGAGAAAACAATCGAATGCAATTTGACTCAGCATCTCAAAAGATTTTTCAGAAGAATTCCATTCCATTTCACTCCTACGAATTCCTCAAGCATATATTATGTAGATCTTGCTCGAACTGTGCTTCCTACGGGTCTACAACGTGCTTGCTCTGTTTTTTGGATGGAAATCAGCTTTGGATCTCTAATGTGGGTGATTCTCAAATGATCGTCTTAAGACCTTCAAAAAAGGAGCCTCTCAGTCTTCCTCCAATCCCGTACATTGAAAGCCCAATAGATAGGAGGCCAATAACAGGAGATCCAAGAAGAAGATTGCCATCAAATGTTTCTGTTGGTGGCTACGACATTATTGCAAGGAGTGAGGTTCAGCAGCACTTCTTTAATTGTCCACACCAACTCACTATTATGCCAGATATTAACTGCTCAACGGATGAAATCCTGAAGAGAGCTGCAAATGTGGCACAGTCCTTTAGGGTTGATACATGCCCTGGTGACCTGATAATTATTGGCACGGATGGGATCTTTGACAATATCTTTGATGAGGATATTATTGACATTGTGAATCAAGCAAGAAAGAGGTATGGAAGAGTTTTTGACGATAATCCTGTTCTTGTTGCAGATTTTATTGCCAAAGAATTGCTTACTTATGCCTTGAAGGCAGCCAACAGTGTGCCCTCAGGATCCAGAGCAAAGGTTACTCCTTTTAGTGAGGGAGCTCTTATTGACGTTAATAGGCATATTGAGGGAGGAAAGCCCGATGATATTACCGTTATGGTAGCATTTGTTGCATACTCGGATAGATTAAGTTCTAATATGTCCAATATTTCACCTGAAATATATAGTGGAACCTCATATTTGGGGAGCTCCGCAAAATTCAATAATGATATGTCAATGTATATAATTAATGGTGAAAGGTACTCATATTCCTCAATTAGTGAAAAATTCTCCATTCTCGGGAGCCTGACATCCAGATATAAGTAGTCAAATCCCTATTATTTTCTTTAAAATGGGAGTTTGATCTATGATCAAATATTTGGATTCCTACATATTGTATGTGTGGCGAATAACAATGGCTAATATTGTACTTGATTATTTTCTTTTAACTCTCTATTTGATCTTGTAAACGCTTTGTCGAGTTAAGACGTCTCTACTTTTAATTAGTATTCTAACTCGGAGGCTCTGGAGGAGTTCAAAATAGCCAGCTAATTCAGATCTTCTACGATTAGCCCGCTGTTACTCAGGGTTGGAATGTTGTATAGGGTCCTTTTGAACTTTTTAACTCTGTATTGGCCAAAAGTCATACTAGGAACGAACTTGGTTAGTAGAACTGCCCAGTTGGCTGATATACTCATTTTTATTTTGCCGTTTATGGATTGATAGAAATCTGTGGGGGATAATATATCTCTCCAAGATCCATCTGGGCCATTCCAACTCACCTCAACGTCCTCAACAGGTCTCGTGTCAATGTTAATGGCTACTAGCAGAAACTCCTCTTTAATACGTCTTTCAAATACCAAAATAGTCTTGGTACTAAATATTATTGAGCACTCTCCGTGAGTTAAAACCCTACCTATTATTGGAAGTCCTCTCATTTGAGAGATGAATTGAACCAATGCCAAAAATCCGTCGCTTTGGTCAGCACTCAGCCACTCCAAATCTTTAACTGAAAGCCTTGGCCGAAGCTGAAGATCCGCCTGTCTCCCAGTGCCTTTAACTCCCTTAAATTTGAACTCACTGCCATAATAAATTGATGGAGACCCACTCAAAGTGAATAAGATAATAAATATAGTTAGGAGATCATCCTCATCCTCCATCTGGCTCGCAATTCTTGTCACATCATGGTTATCAACAAAATTGTACATCCATCCACTGGCCAGTAGATCCCTCTGCATGGAGATGATATTCACTAGCAAATCAAGATCCTTAAAACGATGTGACTTCCAGATTGCGTCCCATAGGATATAATTGGTAACCCCATCGAAGGGCTGATTTGTATTCTCAAAAGTGGGGCTGTAGGATAAATTGGGCCTCACCCAAAGTCTCTGGTCTCCATGAATTATCTCTGCCAGCAAAGCAAAACTCTCTCCGAACTTGTCCTTGCAATATCCTCTAAAGTCTCTCCAAAAATCTATAGAAATACAATCAGCAGCATCCAGTCTTAGGCCGTCAATTTCAAACTCGCTATACCAAAATTCAACTGCATCATACAAGTATTTCCTGACTTGAGGATTCTCATGGTTTAAGGTCACCAACTCATAATATCCCTCCCACGGAGTGTATGTAAAGTCATCCCCCTTTTCGGACCTTCTGGAAAAATCCAAACCTTTAAACCAATTACAGTACTTGGAGTGAATGCCGTTCGCCCTAATATCATCAAATGCAAAGAAACTCCTCCCAACATGATTGAATACCGCATCTACTATTACCTTGATTCCTATTGAGTGGTATTTCTTAACCAGATTCTTAAAATCATCATTACTTCCAAGTCTTCTGTCAATTGAAAATAAATCCGCAGTGTCGTAACCATGAGCTGTCGACTCAAAGACAGGACCTATATAAACTCCACCTATATTCAGGCTTTTAAAATGACTAACCCACTGCGTCGACCCCAACTCCTCTAACTTATTCACTCTTTCAATTGCTTTGGAGTTACTCCTCTCCACCCCCAACAACCCTATTGGATATATATGATACCAATTACAACTCCTATACCACTCATTGTCCAAAACCCTCATTTTAAAAAAAGAAAAAAAAGGTTAATTTATACTCGCTCAAATATTAATTCATTATCCACATATATTTTTAAATTAATATATTTTTTTAAAATGTCCACATGCAAATGTCAACAATAAAAAAAATTTGCATCTATACCGGTATCAATGATTGCATGTGGACGCGATATTTTTCAAAGTTTAATAAAAAAAAATTTCTTCTACCGGTAATTAGTAATTGAGGTTTAAAAATAATAATATTAAAGTTAATATTACTAATAGTGTTAATGATTAATTAAAGGTAGTATTTTTGATATATTTTGGCAATTTGGTTCCATAAGTGTTATTTTTTTAATTAATCAATAAATCCAAGAGTGTAAAATGGTGGGATAATAAAAGGACTTTCAATAGATGGAAATCGCAAAAAAGGAGGAAATAAAAGTTACTTCAGAGATGTATGGTGGTAAGTTTGAGGAGAAGTTTAATGCTGGAAAGGACTATATAAGTGGGGAAGAGAGCAGTCTGAACGACTTGATCAAAAAGATAGAAAAGGTTAAGATTTCCGACAATATCGAGATAAGAGAGAAGAGGATTGAATCAAGAAATGGCGAGAGAAGAAGGACAAAGCTGTTGGATGAAGCAAGCATAGTGGGGGATTTCGAGGCGGCTAAGGCCGTAAATGAGGAGGAGGAGGAGGAGGGGGAGTTAGGTTCAGTTGAGAGCTTGTTGATGGACGAGAGGTTTTTTTCAAATGTCCCAATTTCAGACTCTGAAGAAAAGAGTGAGAATTCTGTGGATCAGGAGGAAGATGATTATGTGGATCCACCTTACGAATTATATCCGGGTTGGTGTTGGAATTTCAAGAAGAAGGAGTTTTGTCTAAGGAGTAATTCTGGAAGAATCAGAAGGAAGATGTACGTTTCGCCAAAGGTTTATGGAAACTTGAGGGATCACCCACATCAATATGATGGCGTAAGGTGGATGTGGAGTAGGTTCAGAAGAAGTGAGGGTGGTATATTAGCAGATGAGATGGGGCTTGGTAAGACCATTCAGGTTTGTGTGTTCATTGGGGCCTTGTATAGATCGGAGATTGCAAGCTTTATGCTAGTAATTCTTCCAGCAAGCTTAATGTCGCAATGGATAGAGGAATTGGATAAGTGGTGCCCCAAGATACCCAAGTTCACTTATCACGGGTCCTCCAATGCAAGAGACAGTGCATTGAAGGGTTTGTATTCGAGTGAAAGAGGGGGGGTTTTGATTACTACTTTCGAGACTTTTAGAAATGACGTTCACAAGTTAAGTGGTGTGGATTTGAGGATGACGAGATGTATCCATGTGCGAAATCCGCAGGGAATAAAGGTAGCTCCAAAGGATTACTTGATGGAGATTTCTCAAAGTAAGGATCCAGAGAGGAGTCACACTATTCCATGGGATATCGTAATAGTTGATGAGGCCCATAAGCTGAAAAACTGCAAGACAAAGATTTTCAAAGATACACAAACATTGAAAAGCTACTGCAAGATTCTTTGTACAGGTACTCCCTTCCAAAATAGATTGGCAGAGCTTTGGTCGCTTATACATTGTGTTAAGCCAAACCTACTTGGAAAAAACATCAAGGCCTTTAATCACAATTATGCCAGGCACATTACTAACTTAAACAATGAGAAGGCCCTGGACAGAGAAAAGAAGTCCTCTGAGAAGTCCATCAATCAGCTCAAGCACATGATTCGGCCTTTCATACTTCGAAGAACCAAGGAAATGGTCTCGCAGGCCAGAAATAGTGAAGTTAGTACTGCTAGTCAGGAGACACCAGATAGCATCTCCACCATTGGCAAGTACGACATAGTCCTATGGCATAACCTTTCTAAAGATCAGTCTGAATCCTACACTGAAATTTTGGATAGCCACATGGTTTCGAGCATCATAAATTCATGCTCTGTTTCCCAGTCTAAGCAGAAAAACGGGGCAATCTTGGAGGCCATAATTTGCCTACTCAAGGTTTGCAAGCATCCTCTGCTCCTGCTTAGACCAGAATTCCAAACTTGGAGGGTCCTTCTGGAAGAAAAAGACCCTGTTCCCATGGATGGGGGCCAGATTAATGAGGAGGATGAGGTGGCGGAGGAGCTAAATCCCGATTTGACAGACCCTCCACGCAGAGAAGCGGTCTACAAGCCTCCAAGTCAGGAGCTCATGTTTAGCTTTGCATCAAGGCTTCCCCAGCTAAATATTGAGCTACTGAGGGAGCAGAGTGCCAAGCTAAAGATACTTAATATACTCATTCCCAGGATTTTGGAGTCCTGTGACAATAAGGTCTTGCTTTTTTCAGAAAGCCTATTCATGTTGGATTTGGTCGAACTGACCGTTCTGGCTCCAAACAATATTGGCTGGGAGAGGCTGGAGGGAAAGCAGTCTCTGGACGAGAGGAGCTCAAGTATTGACTCTTTTAACACAGACAAGGTAGGTTGCAACAAAGCTAGCTAGGCTGGACAATAAGTCACCACTCTGATTTCAGGAAAAGAGAGTCCTGCTGCTCTCTAAGCATATTGGGGCCACTGGCCTAAACCTAACGACTGCAAACCGGATTATTCTTCTGGAGCCCCACTGGAATCCCACGCAGGACGAACAAGCAATAGGAAGAGCGTGCAGGATTGGACAAAAAAGAGACGTTATTGTATACAGGTTAGTTTTCTTTATGTCATCTTCGACAGCCGCCTGGGAAGACCTATTAACACGCCTTATCCGTTAGGTTAATAGCAGCAGGGACCATCGAGGATTGCAAATTCAGACTGCAGCTGCATAAGTCAGGCCTCGCGAATTCGTTTCTAAAAGGAGCCAAACAGGGAATTACCTTCACCCATGAGGAGCTGAAGCACCTATTTTCCCACTATGACGTGGATTCTAGTGATATCCACGAGGTCGTTTTCAAGTGCAGCGTGAACGACAAGCATTACGAGATTCTCAAAGACGATATCGGAAAGGACTGTATCAGAGATTTGGAGCCTTTCGTTATGGCATATCTAGACTTTGAAAATATCCAAAAAATAGAATGACTGAAGAAAAGGACTCCACGGACAACTCCCGGCCAGGCCTCCAATTTTATGCACTAAAATGTATTATTTATCGCGTGCACCCCTACTCCTTAAACTGGAGGCAAAATTATTTCAAATTATTTCTCCGTCACTCTGGCCAGAAGTAGGCTCCGTTTGGGCGGGCTCTCCCAGAGGAAAAGGTTCCGTCTTGACATTTTGGTAGTAAAATCAGAAAATGGATAGTCCCGAATTTTTGCAATATTTCTGGGATTTGGGAAGCTTTGAAGAGAAGACCTCGGTCTTGTCTATAGAGGGAATAATTAATTGCCTCGACAACTCCGTGAAAGGTTCGAGTAGTCCCAAAGGGAAGGATGGAGGCGTCAAGTCCATAGTGACTTTGTCAGAAGTTAAGAACGGAAGGGAGGACTTGGAGTACACGCTAGGTCGGCTGATTAAGGGCCTAGAGTCCCAGAGAGAATGTGTAAGGCGAGGCTACAGTGCATGCCTTTCAATAGTATTGAGCAGGTATAATATTCCGGTATCCAACGTTTTGGAGGGTCTGGAGCGGCATTATCTGGAGGGGATTAAGAAGGAGTCCAAAGGGAAGGCCTCCTCTGGGACCACAGGAGACGTGAGAGACCGAGTTATTGGTCTTTTGCTTGGGTACTTGTCCATTATCAGGACGGGATTCTTCAAGAAAAATGTGTCCAGACCATACATCGAGCAGACAATTGAAAACCTGTGGACTATTTATGGCGTGAAGATGTATCTCCAGGACATGGTCTGCGAGGTCATGTATTTAATAGTCAGGGACTGCTGTGAGTACGACCCTAGACTGCCAATTAAATACATTTCTTCAAAGCTTGGGAACGCCTTTGATGCTCGATTTCTAGACAAGTCCGAGATGAGCGAGGCTAAAAGGAGCCAGCTTGTGTCGCAAGTCCCGATATTATCTTTGTTCTTGAAGCTGAGGATCTTCCTGGAGGGAAGGGACGGAGTTGTCATCAAAGGAGCTGCAGGGTGTGCTGAGATATCTCAGGCTCAAGAGATTACTGTTCGTATTGGCAATAAGTGGGAGGACTGGGGTAAATTACTGTTCAACCCGGGATATCCGTTCTCGAAGACCAGATGGGAGATTATTCTCGCCAACTTTCAATACTTTTCTCTATTCAGTCCAAGAGTACCGAGTCTTTTATGTAGCTTGCTGAGGTATATTTTGGAGTCCCCTTGCATTAGTGAGAAGATCGCGACCATTTTGGTCTCCGACATGCTTAGGGAAATAGAAGAAAGCTACTTTTCGGGGTCATCCTCTCCGCAAAAGCACTATCTTGGATCTAGAGTGATCCTTCAGGTGCTCATTCAGCTCAAGATCGCGGTGTTCTCCGGGAAATGCAACTTTTCTGAGAAATCACTCGCCAAGGTCCTCAAGGGCCTTGTCTCTGGCCACTCTAAGGCCTTAAACTGGGCCCTTAAGACGTCTCTGAATGAAAGAAATGCTCTCTCGTCCTTTTCAGTCATGTTCCTGCAGACGCTGGTTGACATCATTACAGGCAGGGGAATCGAGACCCACTTTTCATGTGACTCCGAGTTTGACCAGATCCAAGATTTCTCGAGGTTTGTCTTTGGTACCTTGGATCAGTTTGACACAGAGCAACACAAAAGGCCGAAATCTAACTCAAAACCGAGTGTTTGCTCAGAATCTAGCATTCGAAACCTCATACCATTCATGGTTAATGACATTATGGTTACTTTATTCTGGGATGAATACTCAGAGTCCCTTTCAGAGGGTGTGAATACCCAAGTATCCAGACTCCAAAATATTAAGGAGATCCTTGAAAGGCCGATCTTAACACCCGGAAAGGAGAGAGTGAGGCTTTTCTGGATTCTCCTTAAATCTCTCATGCTGAAAACTGGGTCAAAGATGAAGATTCTGGTCAAGATGTTTTCAGACCTGATTTCTCAAGAAGAAGGCAAGTCCCTGGATGCCTTGGTCATTTCCCAAGGAATTCAATTAATTGACGAGATTCTTTCTGAATCTCGTCAGGCCGAAGATCACAATACAGGAGATTCGGCCATGAATGTTTCGGATATTACCAAAGAGGATGGGATTATTATCTACTGGAGAAAGGTGCAGTGGGTTCAAAACATTATGTTGGAGTTCGTCCAGGTCTCGTTTGACCTCCCAAAGAGCGTGGAGAAGGAACTCGTGCACCTTGGAGCAAAGCTCACTTCACAAGTATTTCCCCTAGTGGACTCTGTAATTACTTTTGGAGTCTCCAATGAAGAATGGGTTGAGAATTATCGCCAAATCATCTTTCCCAGACTGGAGAAGATTCTGGGAAAGTGCACTAGTAATATGGTTACTTTAATAGAAGGCATTCAAGACAATGACTCCCTTGACTGCTCGGCTCTTTCTGAGGCGGTCTCCTCCTACATGGACAAAACCAATCAGCTATTCAGTAGAATCAACCAGCTGCTCAACCACGACAGCAACAAGGAGCTCTGGAATAGCAACGAAAGTTTGCTGGATGCATTATCTGGGCGACCCACCCCCAGAAATTGGCTTGAGATCTCGTGTGGCCTAATAGAGAATTGCCTGCTGATATACTACATGATGGAGGACTGTAACTCCAGCTTTATCTCCGGGATTATCAGCTCCCTGATTCAGTCACGCGAGAAACAGGACAAAAAGCTGGAGACCATTCTCAGTTACATGATAAAGCTGGACATAACAAACGAAGGAGGCCGCTCGAGGAATCAGGATGATGGCCATGATGAAGACGATGACTACCCAAGCTGTCTTGCTGGCCTAAACCTCCTCTTCCAGTTGAGTCTGAGGGTTCTGGACATCTCCAGCAGCTTAGATACGAAGCTTTTAGTCGACTTGTCGCGAAAGATCACTCAGCTTCCCGATATGTGGAATGCCCACTCCAACTTTATAGATGGCAATGAAGGAGTCGACGAAGATGAGTCCGAGATGGAGGCAGAGGCAGAGGCCGAGACGAATGACGAGCACAGAAAGCACGGCGACTCCAAACACTCCTCCTCCCTAGATAGTGATGAGATCTCCCAACTCTTGAAACCAAACGTCTTCTCTAAAGATCATGTCCACTTGGATCCAAATGATGAGGATGAGATGATTTCGTGCATGGATGGGGATTTATTCATATCCCACTTGCTGAACGACGAAGATACTCCGGTTCCCCCCAAGTACGAGAGGCAAAAGGAACAGAAGGAGCAGGAGAAGCTTCATATACAGAGGATAAACAGTGAGATGCAGAACAAGCTCCGGATGTTGGAGACTCTGTCTTTAATCTCGGAGTTATACAGGCCAAGAGACCGGGTCAATGCAGAAATCACGACAGATTTCATTCGCACCTCCATAATTCTACTGGAGGGACTCCGGCTGGGATGCAAACACGCTCTATACTACTCCATCAGAAGCCACCTGACCATATTCTCTGACTACTCCAACAAGCTCATCTCTGTTATCAACAAGTTCATACATATGGACATCCTCAAGACTAGGTCATCCACGAGCTCTGACGAGCTGGGAGACTTATTCAGGCTTCTGATCCATGTCATTGGGAAGCCAATTGTCGAGCCTCAGACAATGAGCCGTTGGAGCAAGAAAAGCAATGGGAAACAGCTCAAGACCAAGATGGAGAACTACTCGAGACAGTTTGAGACACTATCCATCAATTTAATTGCCCTGATTGTAGCCATGGACGAAAATAACGACGTGGTCAGCCAGCTGATATCTCAAGATCTAATCAAAAAATGGATCAGTCAGAAAAGGTTCGGGATCGTTACATACTCTTTCCTGACCAAGCTCATGTACAGGATCAAAAACTCCAACTCGGACCACTCACTAAGGTTCCTAGTTGGGAGCTTCATTAACAGCTTTGAGGAGACCGTCAAGCACTCCAAGAGCTCCTATCAGCTCAGAGAGTATACCAACCTAATTAATCACACCCTGCTAGCATGCAGTAACAGCCCCCAGTCGTCCCCCGGCGGAGCTGACAGCCACCTCGAAGAAATGACCCAAGTCGTTGTTAGAATGGTGGACAACTGCATCAGAGATGACTCGCCGAGTCAGCCCGTAAAGAGCCACTCCGCGGATAACATTAAGTTCACCACAGAGATGCAGAGACTAGAGCTACTAAAGTCTTTAATTTCTCTCTCCAAATCCATCATCACGCTGGAGAATAACTGCTCAGTTACCCATATTCTACAAGAAAAGATTACCGAGTCCAATAACTACCTGAACTTGTTCAACCAGGCCAGCAACTCAGGGAAGGTCAAGAGACAGATAAACAAGCTCAGAAACATCATTAATAGCTCCAGTAATAAGGGAAGCAAAAGAATCAAAGTCTGCTAATGGAAGGGCAAGGAGCGAGCAACCCTACGTGCCCCGAATCTCTGCTTCAGCAACATACCAAAGTGACCCTCACTCATGAAACTTAGATATGTCATCATCCTATTCCTTAAATGAATGTCTTTGCTTGCTTTTTTCTTCTTTTTTGTGGAGTTAATTGCCTCACGGGACATGTGCATGTTAGGCGGGAAATATTCCTCACAGGCCGGTATACATTGAGGGCTGTGGTGGTGGTAGTCATTTGAATTATTCTTGCAGACCCTAGGACTAGTAGATTGGTAATAAAGAGCAATCTGTGCAGATGAGAAGGCGCAGCTCGGATGTGAACGACGAGTTTTACTCGGACTCGGTGGAAGTGGCAGGCCAGGGTGTGGGGAGTGAGGAGTCCGAGGAGGATGGAATAGAGGAATGTAGCGAAGAGGTGATATTTAACTCAAACAAGAGATTCAGGAAGATTGAGTCGTCGCAGGAGAGCTTTACACAAAACAGCCAGTTTAACCACCTTAGTAATGAAATCGAGGATATTAATAGTAGAATCGAATCCATTAGCAATAGTATTGAGAATATCATGATGAATTCAGGAGGTATCACAAGCCCGGTCTGCATCTTGGAGCAGATTCCAGGTAATGGCAGCAACG
This sequence comes from Cryptosporidium canis, assembly GCA_027243985.1. NCBI lineage: Eukaryota > Apicomplexa > Conoidasida > Eucoccidiorida > Cryptosporidiidae > Cryptosporidium > Cryptosporidium canis. Next base: position 67,446 of record JAPCXC010000024.1, on the reverse strand, counting down.
GTTCGAAGAAGAGGCTTTCGGTTCAGATTGGAAGCGGTGGGCTAAAGATCGGGAGGAGCCGAGACTGCGGCTTTCCCGGCAAACTGATTCCAAAGAAGAATTTGTTGAAGCTGTCCAGAAACCATGCCTATATATATGTGAAGAAGAACAGCCAGGGGAAGAACCAGGCCCACATTGTGGATTGCAATTCAATGAACGGGACCTACGTGAACAATGTAAAGATTAGGAATAAGATCCTAGAATCCGACGATATTCTTTCTTTTGGATGCAAAGACGTTGGTGAATTTGAATCTGAGGCCAGGCTGAGTACCATAGGGGCGAGGAGCTCCCCAGACAACGAGCATGAGTGCAGATTTAAAGTAGTACTTTGCGATAATTAATAATAAAGTGGCTCTATCTCTTAACTTTGGAGTTCTTATAATTACTACTGCTCTTGATCTGTGCGTGATTCTTCTCCTTGACATGAGCAAATAGCTTGTTTCTAGACTCGAAAACCTGACTACAAACCAAACATCTCCACATTGTACCTTTTTCATTGCTAGCACCATCACAGTGACTTGGAGCTTTTGGCTGATCCACCTTGTCCTTGTCTGCTTTTTTCTTTCCCTTGGACTTTTTACTTTCTGCTGTAGGCCTCTTCTCCTGGGCCTCCTCGAAGGTTTGAAGAAGCCTTCCTCTTGCCTTGCTGCCCTTTCTGTTTAAATTGTCCATCATCTCGGTGATCTTCTGAACGCTAATCTCCTCATCCTGGCTATCCTCGCCCTCACTCTGACTCGTCCCCCCTCTCTCCTCCTCAGAAAAGTCATTACCAACATCGCGATATACGTCCGAGTGATCAACTCTCTGTCCCTCCAACTCCGAGACTGAATTGGAAAGCTGAGTAGTAACCTCATGGTGGTCAAAGCTCTCGTGCTTTGGCCTGCTATGAGAGGGAGTCTCCGTCGTCGGAACGGCCTTACCGACCAGCAAATTGTACTGAACAGGATTGCTTCTCTTTAAGTCGTTAAGCTTGGAAATATGCTTCTTGCTCTTTATATGTGAATTGAGCTGCTGCTCGCTTTTAAAGGTCTTATTGCACAGTCTGCACGAGTAGATCACAACCTCGCTGCGTTCACAATCCTGGTCACTTAACTCTGAATAGTCGCTTCCGTACAGCTCCCTTTTCTCAGCCTCCAGCTCCTCAAGCCTCCTCATCTCCTCCATTCTGGCCTCCTCCCTAGCCCTCCTCATCAGCTCCTCCTCCATGAGCTTTTGCATCTCCTTTGCTTTTTGTTGCCTAACCATCTGCTCGGACTTATTCTTCATATAGAGAATAAACCTGGGATCTCGCCTCTTCACATACTCCACCAGCCTTCTAACAGTCTCATTATACTCCTTTCTCCCCTTCTTTCTCTCCTTGCTGTTTTCACTCTCCATCGCCCTCCTAATTTGCCTGTTCTGAGCCTGATTCAAGTTCCAAATATCCTTCCACGAGAATGTTCGCATTGAAGAGAAGTTTGTCCAAAACCTATAAAACTCTACTACGCTCTCCAAGCTTGTTCTGCTATCTCCAAACCCAGTTGCACTCTCCCAAAACCCATAGTCGCTCGAATCCTTTGACAGGTACTTCATCTCCTCCCCCACTATCTCCTCAAACAGGGCCCTGTACACCGCGTAGAACCCCGTCCTCTCATCATTAAACTCCTCAAAAACATCCCTTGAAAAATACCTCCACAAATTAATATCCAATGGGTCATAGTCTGGATCCTTGTCCCCGTGACCTCCTCCACTGTTCTCAGACAATATCTGCCTCTTGTGAGAGTCGTACCATGCTCTTTCATTCGGATCACTCAACACCTCGTAAGCCGCTGCAATCTGCTGAAATCTACGAGTTGCCTCCTCCACATTACCCCTATTTTTGTCCGGATGCCATTTCAAAGATAACTGCTTATATGCCTGACGAATCTCTTCAAACGTCGCTCTGGGGTCTACATTTAAAACTGAGTAGTGACACTCCTTCATTGCTCCAAATTATTCACTTTAATTTACCATTTCCTCGAGAAACTCCATCCCTGCCATGTTCCCGCCAAAACTCGTGTAAAATTTGACCTTTCTGACCATTTTGTATTTTTATTGCTCAAAAAATAATGAGCGGCAAATGGGCTGTGCTGGCAATCTAGGCCACGACCACCAGGCTCCACAGTGGAACTTCCCAGGCCATCCATCAGTCTAGCCGAGCTCCGGAGAGAAGACCTTCGTATCATTCTGAAGTCCAAACATTAAAACTTTATGAAGGGAATTCACCTAAATAAAATACAAAAAAAACATAATAAACACGACTAACTAGTACTGACATTTTTTTTTTGCTCTGATTTAATATCTGCTATAAAATTTCATGTGGACGCATGTATTGCATGACAATTTTATATTTTTAAAAATAATGACGTAATTTTTATATACCGGTAAATTTGGTTATGAAATGATTAATACCCTCAAAGACCGGTAAAAAAATGACAATTTCCACGTATAGCATTTATTAAATATTAATAATTAAAAAATTGGGAAATAAATATTAAATTAGGGGGAGGAATTAATTTAAAGTTTGGAGGTGATTTAAGTGAAATCGGATTAATGCTAAGAGATAGTTTGACAGAGCCTACCAAGTTGCTGAAGGCTTAGGAGCAAATTCCTCGGATTTATGTATTTTGTAGAGTTGCTTGGAGACGTGCAAGTTATAAGCAGTTGTTCAACCAAACTATTATGTAAATAAGATGATAGATGAGAATGAGATTTCCAAAAGATTTTCGTATAAGGCTAATAGTAATTTGGTGATTCAAACCAATCAGAGAAGCAGGGAAAATGAGCCAACAGGGGAGGCGGAAAGCCTTGCAGGGAGAATCAAGTATAAGATGGGAGACTTGGCGAATAAGCGCTCAAAGCCCAAGATAAAAGAGAGGAGTCTGGGGAAGAAGAGGCTAGAGAGGAGTCTCGTTAATGAGAACGATTCTGGGAACATTTTAGATTTGGACCTACGAAACGCACGAGGCTCGTATACCCCGACAACAGTGGAGACCAGACTTGCCTATGATGAGTTATTGGGTATTTTGACCGACTTATTGGGCTCACAGCCAGGGAGGATACTGGAGGATATAGCCTTCGAACTGCTAGTGGTTCTCAGGAATGGCGAGCTGAGGGACGAGGAGAGACGCAGGAGGTGCAAGGAGATCGTTTCGGAGCTAAACAATACAGTCTATGGTGAGATTGTGGATAAAAGCAGGAGGCTGGTTGACTTTAACTTGGGAGCAGAGGATATGGTGGACTCTCAGTTTGGGGGCAATGAGGAGGCATCGGAGGTTGCCGTGATTTTTGACGAGAGCGACGAGAATAAGAGGGGGGGCCTATCTGACGAGGACGAGAGTGGCGATGGTGGGGACGAGGATGATGCGGATGAGGATGATGACGACTATGAGTATACTGGCAATGAGTACTATGATGAGGATAACGAGATCACTCTAGATATTGGAAGAGAGGAGGCCGAGAACTTTCTAAACGAGGAGGGTCTCCACCAGCCAGGCGGGACGGGGAGTCAGGAGAATGCTGGCCACATTCGACTGAAGGAAAAGGCTGAGAACCAGGAGGAGAGTGAGGACCCTGACATGGTTGAGATTTGGAAGCTGGACGCCTACTGGCTGCAGAGAGAGCTATACTCACTCTTTAAAGACGCAGAAAGGTCTCTGGATCTTGAAAAAAAGATCTTATCTATATTGAATGTGGATGATGACCAGGAGTGCGAGAATTCCTTGGTGACTCTGTTTAACTATGAGCATTTTCACTGGATTAAGAGGGTTTTGAAAAACAGATGGAGCATATATTACTGTACAATTCTCGGACAGGCGCGGTCGGACTCTGATAAGGAGAAGATAATAGACCAGATGAGAAATAGCAAGCATGGTTCCGAGGTTTTGGATTTGATCAGCAAGCCCTCCGTTTGGAAAAGCAAGAGTTCTGACTTTTTCAAGTCAATCAACAAGTACATTGAGGATACATCCGGAGTGAGTGGGAGTTCAGACCAGACGAGAGGTCTTACCAGCTCTAAGAGGTCTCAAGGGAGGTTTCTGGATTTGGAGAGAATTTACCAGGAGCAGAATTTGAACCTCAACTTAAATACCAGAGTGACTCTTCCACAGGGGTCTGAGCGAACAGAGAATGCCGACTACGACTCGATCACCATTCCTCCATCCAAGAGACAGACCAGAGACAAAGTTAGGTTGGTTTCCGTGGAGGAGCTTCCAGAGTGGAGCAGAGAGTGTTTCAGCAGCGTGTCCGTCTCGCATCTGAACGAGATTCAGAGTGCAGTCTTCGAGACTGCCTTCAAGGAGTTTGAGGAGAATATGCTGGTATGTGCTCCTACAGGATCCGGGAAGACTAACATCGCTCTATTGTGCATTTTGAATGTAGTTTCACAATTCATGGTGCCTCAGAGCAATGGGAAGTTCGCTCTGGACACCTCCAAGTTCAAAATAGTCTATGTCTCACCGATGAAGGCTTTGGTAGCAGAGCAGGTCGAGTCACTGAGGATCAGACTGAGGCCCTTGGGGATCCTGGTAAATGAGATGACGGGTGATACACGAATAAGTAGGTCCCTTATGGAGATGACTCAGATTTTCATTACAACCCCGGAGAAGCTGGATGTGGTGACCAGGAAATCTACGGACGGACTCTCTGAAAAGCTAAAGCTGATAATATTTGATGAGGTACATATGCTGCATGACTCCAGAGGAGCGGTCTTGGAGGGAATTGTCGCAAGGTTTAAGAATAACCTTACAAGATTGGTGGGGTTGTCTGCCACCTTGCCAAACTTCATGGATGTTGCCGAGTTCCTGAATGTGAATCCCAAAAGAGGCCTATACCACTTTGGTCCAGAGTTTCGGCCAGTCCCACTCTTGCAAACTTTTATTGGAATTAAGACCAAGAAGGGCTTCAGAAAGCTTCAGCTGATGAATAGTATAGTATATGGGAGGGTAATGAACGACATAACAAATCATCAGATTCTGGTATTTGTTCATTCTAGGAAGGACACAATTCAGACGGCAAAGTATATTCGGGATTCAGCAACGGAGGGAGGTAAGCTGAATCTATTTTTCCCAGGGAGCAATAACGTCTCAAGAGAGATCATTTTGGATGAGCTGAGCAACATTAAGTCTAACAATCTAAAGGAGATACTTCCATGCGGCATTGGAATACATCATGCAGGATTAGTAAGGTCCGATAGAAAAGTAGTGGAGGACTTATTTTCGGATGGACATATAAAGGTTTTGGTAACCACAGCCACTCTAGCTTGGGGTGTGAATTTACCAGCTCACACCGTAATAATTAAAGGGACTCAAGTGTACCAGCCCGAGAGAGGGGACTGGACGGAGCTCTCACCTCTAGATATGTTGCAGATGATTGGTAGAGGTGGTAGGCCTCAGTATGACAACAATGGTCATGGAATAGTAATAACGGACTTTGACCACCTGACCTACTACCTGTCATTACTAAACCAGCAGCTTAATATAGAGTCTCAGCTCATTCCAAAGCTTCCAGACCTGATAAATGCGGAGGTGTGTCTTGGAAGTATTCAGTCAAAGGGGGACATTTTGAAATGGATTAAAAAGACCTTTTTATATATACGTATTGTAAGAAATCCTGTCCTATATGGTCTCAATATCGATGATATAATCGCAAAGGTGAAGCCCGGGGAGGACAAGGATGCTTTGGAGGAGGAGAGAGACTTGGAGTTCAAGCAAGCAGTAGAGGCATACTTGACAAGGCTGGTGGACGCAGCATTGGACAAGCTGGAGACATGCAGACTGATCCAGTATAACCATAGAGATGGACAGATCGGGCCTTTGAATCTGGGGAGAATTTCCTCTCACTTTTACCTATCTCCAGAGACCACCCAGGATCTTGACAAGCAGTTGCTCTCAAATTTATCAGAGATACAGCTATTCAGATTGTTTTCAACATGCAGAGAGTTTAAGTTTCTCTTAGTTAGAAGTGAAGAAAAGATAGAGTTAGAGAAGCTGGTAGATAAGGTACCGATACCTATACAAGGAGTTGGATCAAGTACAATTTCTTATGGGGGTGATAATATTGGTAATATGCTAGATTTGGATACTTTTACTAAGGTGAATGTTTTGCTTCAGCTTTACATAACTGGATCAAGGTGGCTGAATGCAAAGCTGACCCTTCTCTCCGATTTGCACTTTATTGCTCAGTCAGCCCCTAGAATATTTAGGGCAATTTTTAGTCTGGCCATTGACAGAAGATGGTCAATGCTGGCCAGGAGGGCGCTGAAGATTGCAACGGTAAGTTATCTCGGACATTAATCACAGACTCTGGGGAGACATGTCGTTATGATGACAAAAACGTTTAAACTTCTTGTCACTACCATTGAATAATTCATCATGGATTTTGAAAAGAAATAAACGTTGTGATCTGATAAACGAGAAGCACTGCTTTTCCCTCTCTGGGTTGATTTGGCTAATTCTGGCCATTCAATTTTGACACACCATTTTTACTTTATTAATTTAATTCATCTGTAGATGATAGAGAGAAGGTCCTGGGAGGCTATGCTGCCATTAAGGCAATTCAAGGGCATTTCTGAGGAGGTTATCAAAAGATTGGAGAAGAGAGACATCACTTGGAACACTTATTACAACTTCACAAGCAACCAGTTGGGGGAAATGCTTAAATCTGCAAAATTAGGTAAGTTTTTTGGACTCTTGACACTTTAATCTCTGCCGGTATGTACGAGGCAGGCGCCCGCCAAAAGCCACATGCATGCGAATTTTGTTAAGATGATGACAAAAAAAAACAAAATGACAAGCATATGTCTGAAATCAATCAATTTAAGAATTATGACAATCCTCAAGACTCGCTTTTTTGGAGGAATTACCAGTACTTGTCCGTTTGTGGGAGGGAAAGTAGTGTCCATGAGAAGTGGGAAGAGGCTTGCACATGGTTTTTATTTTTATATTGATGCTAAGTTTTTTTATATTGTTCTGATTAACATTTAAAAAAAACTTAAGCATGTAAATGACCACGTGGTGGCGGGCTTTGGCTTAAAGTGTGGGGTTGTTGATTAATTGGTGATTAATATTTGTTTTAATTAGGTCCCGTTTTATATAACTTGATTAGAAAGCTACCAAGACTGGATGTTTCTGGTACGGTTTTCCCCATTGATTCGGGGATTTTGCAGTTGGATTTGGTGGTGAAGCCCAGTTTTATATGGGACAACAAGATTCATGGTCAGTCCATGACCGGGGACATTAATACTGATAATATAAATACTGGAGAGACATTTTGGATATTGGTAGAAGATAGTAATAGTGAATACCTGTATTTATCTGATATGATAGTCATTAAGCCGTCTCCGTATGAAATTGAAAAGAGCAGTGGCCGTGACAATGCAGATGAGGTGATTATGCAGGACGAGTATTATCTAAGCTATCAGATATTCCTGGAGAAGAAGGGAGCTAAGAAGGGTTACTATCAAGATGATTTGGTTCCTCCGTTTGTGTTTGTGAGGACAATTGCTGATAAGTGGCTGCATTCTGAAACTTGCATTTCGATTCCCGTGGAGGGTAGGGTGATTTTGCCAGAGATTCCCAGCTTTCACACGGAGTTGTTGGACCTGCAGCCAATCATGCTTCAGAAGGCGTTCCAGGGGTCGGGGTTTGAGAGCTATTTGATGAGGATGTTTGGTGTACATGACAAGGAGACGAGATCTGCTCCGGACTATGGTTCACTGAGGTTGAATGGCATCCTGACACAGCTGTTTAACTTGATTTATAACTCTGACAAAAACTTGTATTTGTCTTCTCCACCTGGAAATGGCCAGTTTATCTGTACATGCATTGGGATTTTGAGAGAAATTAGACAAGATCCTGAGTTTCTTTCGCAAAATTTCCAGGTGCTCTTCTTGTCGTGCAACAAGGACAAGGTGGAGTATTATGCATCCAAGTTCAGGTTTATTTTTGGTGCTGACCACACTTCTTCGTGCTTAAAGGGCGCTAGTTCTGCCCAAATTGAGCGTGAATTGAGGTCCAAGAGCATTATAGTCTCGGATATTGAGACTTGGGACAATAATGTTGGGAAGAAACTAGCAAAAGTACGTGAGCTCTTTAGGAGACTGAAGTTGCTGATTATTGATGGAGTTGAGTTCATCAGTGCCTCCTCTTCAGATGGAGCTTTCATTGAGTCCGCTATCTCAAGAATTAGGTACATCATTACTCCCTTGGATTTGAAGATCCGGATCTTCGCCTATTCTAAGTGCATCTCCAATGCAAATGAAGTCGCTGAGTGGCTGGGAATACTCAAAGAAAACACATTCTCCTTCGATCCTAACATATTCAACGAGACCATTCACAAGAAAGTTATTGGCTTTGACTCGTATTATCGCTCCAGTCGCTTTCAGATGATGTTAAAATATCTCAAAGATCACGTGATTCTACAGCTTCATCAGTCCAAAGGTGAGAGGCGCACCTTATTAATATTTGTATTGGAATATGAGTTTTGCTTAAGCCTGGCTAGTGAGATTTCTTCCTTCATTGCCTCAGAGAGGGACCAACAGGAGGAACACATCACCGAGTACAACTCGTTACTCAAGTTCTCAGTGGATCATGGCGTTGGCTTTCTGTTTAAAAATCAGTCTTCAGCAGAAAGAGATTATATTCTATCCCAGTTTTCTGGTGGTAGAATCAACATTATTATAGCATGTGAGGATATGAGAAACTCCATTACGCTCCAATTTGACCAGGTTGTCGTGATGGATACCAAAAAGATCGATTATGAGGATAATAGAGGGTCGATAATCAATTCTAAGATTAGAAAAACTGTGGATTACTCCCCATTAGATGTCCACCAAATGTTAAGCAGGTGCAAGAATCAGTCGGGAAGCTCTTCCAGCTTTCTTTTATTATCCTCCTCCAATAAAAGAGAGTTTTATGAATACGTCATTAGCCACTCTCTACCACTGGAGTCAAGCATTGATACCGGCATTGTAGAGTCCCTGAACACTGAAGTTGCTCTGAAGACCATTAAAACCAAGCAGGATGCAATAGACTGGATCACTTGGACACTGTTTTACAGGAGAGTCTCAAAGGTAAGTCCATTTTACACCACATTACCTAAAGAAATCGTCTGTGGCTGTATGGATATTGTAGTTGGAGAAGCAAAATCCAGCTGGATTTAATGAGCTACACTTATGATGACAATACTACCAATCAATGATCATAGTTACTTCAGTACTCGAGACGGAAATATACCCATATTTCACCTCCTTGCTGTACTGGGATAACTTTATATGATTGTATGTTTTCAATATACATATATTCGTACTGTCTGAAAATATCAAACGCTCATTAAATCCAAATTGAAATCAAAATTCCCAATACATTCCAAAAAGAATAAGAGGAAAAAAAATCGCAAGCAGTAGCTGTGCATGCAAGAGACTGACTGCTCTTATAATTATCAGACGGTTTTGGCGGGATAGTGGTGAATGCAGTAACTAGGTGTAATAATTACTAACTTGTATAAATTTTGTAGAATCCAAGTTATTATGGACTGACAGGAAGTACAAACGCCCACATAGCTGATTACCTATCTGAGTATTTGGAGAGTGTGTTGGACAGTTTGTCTGAGGCCAAGTGTATACATGTGGAGGGTGAGGATGATGATGATGATGAGGGGAGTGATTTGATTGTTCCGCTAAATTTGAGTTTGATATCGGCATTCTATAATCTGAGAGTTTCCAGTATAGAATTCATCAGCAAGAATTTGAGTGAGGATGACACGTATGACAGTTTGATTCAGCTAGTTTCTCTAGTTCCCCAGCTCCAAGAGGGGTGTATTGTGAGAAGAGGAGATGGCCAAGTCCTGGACAGGCTATCCAGGGATTTGGGTCTGAGACAGGATATGGGAGGTTTGAGTGTCTCATCATCCTCGAATCATTTGAGCAAGTGTCCTTCTTCAAGAAAGATTCAAGTGCTACTGGGCTCGTACTTGAGGCGTCATAGGTTTACTATAAGCAAGCCCCTGGTGAGGAACGACTTGGTGGATATTTTGAGACTAACTATGGACATTCTGTTTGCAATGGTGGATATTTCTAGTTCCTACGGCTGGATTGGCACTTGTTTGAGGATCATGGAGCTGTCACAGATGCTTGTTCAGGCAGTGAGTAATCCAGTGAATGACAAGTTAAAGCAGCTTTCGAGGCAGGTGGATCACAGCAAGATAAAGATATTCAAGGAGAATGGCATTTCTGATGTGTATGACTTGATAAACATGGATGACCAAGAAAGAGAGGATTTGCTGACTCGAAAGCTTGCCTTTAGTGATGACGAGATATCTAGGATTGCTCAGGTTTGCAACGACTTCCCGATAATTCAGACGGAGTTTACCGTGCTTGGGTGCAATATTCCAAGCGAAACAAGCAAGAGGAGGAGGATTGACGCGGAGGCCTCCCTAAAGTCGTCCGTAAATGAGGAATCTCAGAGACTTTTTGAGTGTAATACGGAGGCGGATTTGACGTTGTCCATCGATATTTCCAGGGACTTCGGCTCCGAAGAGGAGTCAGAGGGAGAGGAGAATTTTGAGAACTCTAACAGAGCCAATGGGGACAAGGAGACGATCCATGCATGCATTGTTAAGAACCTGGACTACTATCCCCTTGAAAAGGAGGAGAATTGGTGGGTCATCCTGGTCGAGAAAGGCAATACAAGTGTCGTCAGTACCCACCATTCGAGTGAAGATAAGATTCTAGCTATCCGAAGGCTGCAGCTAAGCAAGGCCAACAACCAAGTTAATTTAAGATTTAACGCAGTTCAAGACTCTAGTGTCACCACCAACTACAAGATACTGGTCGTCAGTGACAGCTACATTGGCTGTGATCAGGAATTCACGTTCTCTATTAAAACTATTAAAGAGTAGGGGGAAAAATAAACAATATTTATAGCTTATATTATTTTAAAACAGTCAATCTCTGACTATCCACATGCAGACAAACCCGCCTAAAGTTTAGGCGGGCTTTGTTATTTTTTACTTTTTTTGATAAATCGGAGTATGCTACCCATGCTGTGATCGTCAGTGACGTCATCAAGGTTGTTGTTGTGTTGGTTTCTTTGGATTTTCTTGTTTTTGTTTTTCTTGGAGAGGTCAAAGGAGGGAATTTCTTTGGTGGACGGGTTGTTTGGGTCATCGTCAATGATGTCACTGAAGAGTTTTCGGGTTTTGTCGATTTTCTCATTGACGTTATTCCAGTCATCCTTCTTGCTAAAGCTTTCAATCTTGAGGCTTTTGAATATCTTAAAGTTCTTGCTCATGATTACGTCCTTTCCACCTCCCTGCTCCTCGTTTAGGAGCTCCTCGACGATCATCTTCCTAAAGAGGTTGTCTGACGCGTAGAACATGGCAATGATGGCATAGTTGCATGCCCCTGAGAGCACTAGGCTTAGGAAACTGCCAAAGTAGCTCTGTATCCACCTTTTCTTGAGAGATTGTGGGAAATTGCTGGAGGAGGAGATAATGGTCTCCGTCATCCGTATTCCAAAGGGGGTCTCTAGTATATCCTTAAGCATGGTTTCTTTGTGTTTGCTAATGAAGTAGGTGACTCCGGATGTCAGAGGGTGAATTGTGTCAGCTGGGAACTTTGACAAGGAACTAATCATTTGACATCCTTGGGACGTAATCTTTGGTCTGGCTTCTTCTTGTTGCACCAGCTCGCTCTTGTTCTTTTGGAATATTAGACACGAGAATGTGTACTGGTAATCCTCACTGGAGGAAATTTCAAAGGATTTCCAAAGTCTCTTTGTTAGGTACTTATACTCACTTTGAAGTCTTCTGCAGTTGTCCATAAGGGAGATTAAGATGTCTGTCATATCTTTTCTGCTCAAGAGCTTAGAGAAGTCCAAGGACTTGAGTATGGGAATAAGCTCTTCGCGTCTGATTCGGTTGCTCCTTAACAGATTTAGGATCACATAGTGTCCGTATTCGGACTCTAGGATTTCACTTAGAGGCACCTCGTCGTTTTCATTTTTGGAGAATGTATGAGAGTTGACCCAGATTACCAAGAATTCGTACGGGATTATGTCCAGCAGTAGCTCGAGTAGTCTGCTCTTTAGATTTGAGCTTATCCAGCTTTTGGTCAGGTTTGAAAGTAGTCTGGAGATCTTTTCAGACTCCACATGCCCATTTTCAAACTCTGAAATGATATCCTCCTCTACCTCCTGACCGTTTGTGATGATTATGGTCAGGAATTTATTGAGAATCCTAGAGATTCCCTCGTCATTTGGAGTCTTGAGCTCAAACAGTGCTCTAACAAACAGAATAAGTGATGGAAGCGCGTAGGTGTCCCCAATCACGCCCTCAAAGTCGTCCTTCAGAGACTGAAACAGCTGGTCCGACAAGGATGAGCCCTCAGATCCGGAGGAAAACAGCATCTCCTTCAGCTCTAGAATGCCACTGCACTCGTGTGTCTTGTATTTGTTTGAACTCCTCCCACTAAACTTTTGTTTGTTTGCTTGGTTCCTCTTTCCTACATTCTCCAGTATATAGGTCTCCATGTTCTCCATACTCATTGTCACCTTCCCAAGGGAGATATTAATAACCGTTCTCCCCACATGGCTCGCTGCGGAGTTTGTTAGTATTGAAATCCAGCCCAGAGAAGTGGACATCTTCCTAACAAACCCCTGCACCTCCTCCAGAATCAGCTTCCGATCAGACTGGAAAACTGGCTTATTCTTCAGGAAATTCAACAGTATGGCAGAACTCTCCAGAGCCGTCTCCGTCACATGCGACCCATACAAGTCAAAGATACTCTGCTCCACTTGCTCTAGAATACTCTTCAAAATAAAGATATAGTTGGAGATACAGGTCTTGAGCCTCCTAAAATTGTCGTTCTCCTCAAGCATCCTGCCGCCCTCCCACAGAGTCTCCAGACTCACGGAGTCTATCAGCCTCTTAATACTTAGTATATTAATGCTAAGCATAAGCTCAAATATCTTACTACACCTTTGGTCACTCATCAAGAAAATCTCAACGTCCTTCTTCCTCATATCCTCAATGATGCGGTCTACGAGTGCCTCACACCCCTGCTCGTCTCCCAAAAGGTCCCCTGTCAATATCATCTCCTTGATTCTCTTATAGTAGTTGAGAATCTCCATGTAGTAGTTATCATCAGCCGGGCAGGCCTCCGCCTCCTCAGCGCTCTCCCTCCCCTTTTCGACCTTGTCCTTATCTCTACCCATCCTTAAAACTGCCAGCATAAATGTAACTCTTCAGTCCCGTTCCGTATTCACCAAATAACTCTGGAGAAGAAGACTTTCTTTGCAGTCTCAGACACCTGCGAGAATTTACACAAAACTACAACCTTGGCTCACTGGCCGAAGAAAATAAAGTATCCACCCGTGCTCAACCTGGAGGTACTTCACTAATACCCCTCAAATACCTCTCTATTCTTCACCAAGTTTTTTTAAAAACTCAACCAAAGTCTTACAATCTTTTTTTGACATTATCATGAAAAAAAGACTCGGGAAAAGCCCGCCTTTTGCCCGCCGGTATAGATAAATAATTAATGTGGAAAAAAAGAAAAAGGGGGTGGAATCTAATATTGTCTAATTCCGCCCATAAAATTACGTGGGTCGGGTATATTTCCGCTGAATTCAGCATTTGAGAAGTCGAATCCTGGGTTCTTTTGGGGAGAGGGGGTTAAGGTTGGATTTTCAAACGGCTGGACGGTGGCAAATCCTAGCAAGCTTACCTCTCTTTGGAACCTTTCTAGCATCATCTGCTTTTTCATGTTTTCCTGGAGTGTTTTGAGTGAGGCTACATCTGGCTGATAGGGGGTGGGGGAAACTTACGATGTCCATGGGGTTGGTTGAGCCATCGTTGCTTTTGGTCACGGAGCTCCAGACCAACCCTTTTCGCATTTTGGATAGCTGTAGAACGAGCTCGTCGTTTTCTAGAATTAGGGGGTTCGGCAGTAGTAGTGTGAGACAGGGATCTATTGGGGGAGGTGCACTTACCAATGTACCAGAGCGATTCGGATGTGTCGATTTTGTCAAAGAGGAGATCCTGAATTTGTTGCAGCGGCGGAGAGTGAGTGCAGGGCAATTGGGGAGGTGGTGGATGCGCTTTGCTCATGTCTGAGCTGCTTAGAGGCCTTAACTTACATCAAGGATTTGGGATCCGGTGGCTTTATTTTGAATGGTGAGTCTATTGCACATCATTTTGACGGAGAGGTCTTCTTTTAGTATTCTAGGCGTTTTCCCAGCGTTGCCATAGACATTTTCAGCCGTGAGGTACAATATGACCTCGTCGAGATTCTGCTCCCATGTGTACCTTAGCACTCCTACATTTAAAGAGGAGAGGCCTCCCCGGCGGAAGACCGTCAAAGTAAGTAGTCCTGAGCTCTACGCCATACTATTCTGCATGCCCTGGCAACATACCGTGGTGGTCAATGAATGGAAGTCTCGTTTCCTTCATAGCTCAGGCGTTCGGACTTAGAGCGTGTATCGGTCTGACAAGGCCTGTTCTTACCAAAAACCAGCAAATCTTCTCAAAAAAGGTAAAGATCTGTGAATCTCATCCAATAATGTGGCTGTCTGGCCTTATATATTTTACTACTGTGAGAGGGTTTCCCGCCAAAATATTTATTAATATCAAGGGTGAAGGCAGTGCAGAAATAACAAAAATTTCCAAAGAGAGTAGAGAGATCCTGAATAATGGATGACAGCTCTAAGAAAGTGGATGACAATGAGGTCTTGGACTTGCTGAGGAGGTCGCGGAGGAGGGTCTTGAGGGATTCGGACGACGTCGACCGCAACGGTGAGGTGGAGAACGAGGAGGAGGAAGAAGAGGAAGAAGAAGAGGAAGAAGAAGAGGGGGAGGAAGAAGAAGAGGGGGAGGAAGAAGAAGAGGGGGAGGAAGAAGAAGAGGGGGAGGAAGAAGAAGAGGGGGAGGAAGAAGAAGAGGGGGTGGAGATGAGCAGTGGCTCCGACTCGGGGGGCGAGGACGAAAGGCCCGAGTTTGAGCGCGAGGCGGAACTGGCCAAGGAGTACGAGGACGAGGCCCAGGCCAAGAGGAAGTATGAGCTCTTGTACAAGAACAAGAGGAGTCCTTCTAACAAGCAGGATTCCGCGTTAATGAAGCTTCGCAATGCCCGTCAGAGGAAGATAAAGGGCATGAAGCTCTCGTCGTCGGACGAGGAGGGGGATGAGGGGGATGAGGATGAGGGTGGGGACTACCCGGAGCAAGATTCCGGGGAGAGCGAGGCTTACGAGGAGTACCCAAGTGGGCGCCAGGACAGGAGGAGGAGCGGTAGGTCGAGAAGGCGAGCAAAGCACTCGGAGTCCGACTCGGATGAGTATTATGAGGATGAGGATATTGCGAGGAGCAAGGCCCAGAAGAAGTCGAGAAAGAGTCCGTCAGCGGAAAAGGAGACCAGTTTGTTTGAGGACGACAATTACTACCAGGAGAGGCTGTTGAGGAGGTGCGAAAGGGTCTTGGATTCAATTAATCTAAAGTTGATGAGGTCAGTGCATTTGACAAGGGACAGGATAGAGTTCATGTTGGAGCATCCAAGGTTTAGTGAGTACCTATGTGGGAGTTATGTAAAGGTACCTATAATTAACCCGTCTACTAACACTGAGATCTTCTTGACATGTGAGGTTTTTGACACGCAAGTAATGGATGATAACAAGTGTGTTTTGACTTTGCAGAGAGGCGGATCTAAGAAGGAGTGGGACATTGAGAGCGTCTCAAACAGAATATTCACGAATGAGGACCTGCTGGAGTGGAAGGCAATGATCAAAGAGTTTTATCTGAGTGACCCTGACTACATCTTTTCGCTTCCCAGAGTACTGCAAAAGAAGGCAGTGGATCTGAGCGGCTTCCAGTATGGGGATGACGACATTGCTCTAATTCTGGAGAGGAAGCAGAAGAAGGCAAACACCAACTCGTTGTCTGGCAAAACCCTGATTGAGGCGAGGACAAACCTACAGACTCAAATCAAGCAGCTGGAGATGCAGCTCAAGAATACCGGCCTGGACAACAATGTTAGGAAGTCTAAGCTGACCAAGATTGACGAGCTCCAGCAGGAGCTAGAGCAGACAGTCGCCCAAATCGAAAAGCTAAAGCTACAAAAGGAAATGATACACCCCGACAAGTCCCTGAGAATCACCTCCTCTAGGTACATTGGTGGTGTACAGGGCAAGGGGTCAGGGACCACTCCTGTCATTTACCGGTTTGCCCCACACCAGCACGCGACAGAGGCAGTGACCGCGGGAGCACAGCCCAGCAAGGCATCCAACTCCCTGTACAGGCTCATTTTTGACCCAGTGTCTCCAAAGAACTATTCTAGAAGCGGCCAGGATCACTTGAATAGTAGCAGCAACTCCAGCTCCAAGTCACTGCCTGCGAACTCGGACCAATACCCAGAGCCTCACTTCGGAAGGAGGGAGTGCAGGCCCTCCGTCATGTGGGAGACCAAGAGAAACAAGCCAAATTCGCGACAGGCAGTCCACAGCAAGCCCGAGTCCTCTGAAGCACAGGAGGCCCCCCTCGCCTTGGCGCCTCCACAGCAGAGCCCCGGGTCCGCTCGACAGGCCCAGATGGATATCGGGGTCTACGGGAACTTTGCTGCGGACAAAGAAAGTGTCATTTCCGAGTTCAGGAGCTTCTGCTCGGCCATCGACCTTGACCAGGTTATTTCCTCCAGAAATAGCTGCCCCACTTGCATGCCGCCAATTTCCGGCATCTTGAGTCATGCAGAGTTTACCGCCAAATCCAAGGAGAATGCGAACCTTGATTTAAAATTCCAAGAGCTGGTCAAGCTGGCAGCCAGCACATAGAACCATATAGTGTACTTTAGTCGCGCTTAATTACAATTTCTACGCGTCAATATATCGGTTTGGTCTTGCTTTGTTCCTGCCAGGCCTCGGCCGGCCCGGTCACTGCTACTCCCCTACTCATCCAGTTTGGCGGGAACAGGCGGAGGTCCCACATGGAATTGGGTGTAGGGTATTGAACGCTGATTTCTGCAGGAGTGGCAGTTTGGAGCTGGGGTTGCTATCAGGGAATCTGTGCGACCGGTAGTTTTTTCCCGTCGAGACGAGGACAGTCTGGGACTTGAGTAGAGGCGGACAGTCGGGAGGCACAGGTGGGTGGGTCTTCCCGCGCATCCTCTCGTTAGCTGCATGGCTTAAGGGAGGAGAGGCACGCGATAAAAAAGTAAAGCATGTCAGATGAAAGGTACTGGAGGTCTAGAAGGTGCAATGAGGCCCTGGTCCTGGTAAAGAACGAGAGTCCCTCCGAACTGACCAGCATTTGCACGATATCGCCCTTTAGACTGAGGGAGGAGTGGCTGAATTACTTGGTCAAGCTGGATGACTCGGAGAGGGAGATCTTGGCTGGGCATCATTGCAGACTAGTTTGTGGGGTAACCAGGGATTCTACCATTAAGATTTTTTGTGAAGAGGGGGATGTGGAGTTTTTGTCTTGCTTTAATATAATAGACGTGGATACTCACGAGCGGAGGGAGTACCAGATTAGGGCTGTATATAGCATTATTAGACAGGAGAGCATTGAGGAGCTGAGATATAGTCCAGAGTCCTCCTCCATAGACTCGCTGTACAAGGATATTGTAATAATCTTGAATGCTGAGGATAGGATTTTGTCCTGCAGAATTCCGATGCACTACATACTAACACTGTTCATAAGGAGCAGGCTTAGGGGCATCCGAGAGAAGCTTGGGAGCTCTGACTTGAGTGTTGCCAACATTAGGAGGACAATGTGGATCTACAAGATAGAGAATGGTGGGGGTGTCAAGATAACCAGTTGCTTCAACAGGAACAATGTCTGTCCCTACATACTCTTGGCTTCCAGGGGTGAGGGAGGGGGGCCGTACTTGCATCTGTGTCTGGTTTCACTGAACATCCTGGAGCCTGACTCGAGTCCTCTGAGTATTGACAGTTCTGGCTGCTTCAAACTGGATGGCTCCGGATACAGCAGCGAGATCCTCGAGAGTGGAATAGGCTTTTATCCGCTAAGGTCTAGCTACATTTGGATAGTTTCAACAAGAAGAGTGGCTCGGAGACTGACTCCGGACGGAGACCCAGACCAGGAGGTGGATGACCTCAGGATGGAGGATCTCACGGAGTGCTCGGGGTCGGACTTTTACATGCTCGAGTCAACAAGGAGCGAGATAAGACTTAGAGGCAAACTGGCATGCACAAACTATAATGTGGAGATGCTTAGAATCCTAAACTTAACATTCAAGCATGAGGGAAAGGACCAGCTAGAGACCCGGGAGTACGTGTTAAGAGCAGTCTCCTCAACCGTGAGTCCAAACGGCTTGTTTTGCTTTGACTTTAAGCTTAGAGCATGTCCGCATACTTTGGAGAGTGAGAGGATGACAGTATTGTCTTTGGTCTTCATGCCAATATTGGAGACGGAGGTTGGTGGCTATTCTTTGGCACCAAGTGCTAGTCAAGGGGAGATAGGCGAGGCCAGCTATTTGAATTATTCATTTGGAAAGTCTGATGATCAGGGCCCGAGTTTGGACAGAAGCCACGAGTTTGACTCGCTATCTAGACGCTCTGGCAGCCTGAGGATCACAACTCTGTGTGCAGTGCCTAACTACGTCCTGCAGCTATTCGGGACTAGCATGGACAAGGAGCTGAATGAGAATTTCCCACTAATATTTTGTGGACTGTCCAATGGTGAGTGGAGAACCTATAGTATTAAGTCGTCTTCAAGGAGCAGAAGGGGGGAGGCCCAGGAGAAGCTTAATCTAGGCTCGGAGGATATTGGATTTTTTGTGCTCAAGGGAGTTCATAGGCTTGCAGGGGACGAGCTTTCTATCGATAATCAGCTGGGTGGACAGAATTTGAGAGTTTCCTCCTCGTGTTGGAGCTTTGACCGCAACAAAAGCACATCCGTTTTGTCAGTGGCTGCCTCCAATAATAGTGGGAACGTGTTTATGTGGTGCCTAGAGAGGGAGCGGGGAAGGCTCTTCTCCAGGATTACAGGCACGAGAAAAAAGGAATGCGAGGCGGAGGACTCAGGGGCAGAGGGACAGCCCGGGAATGGTCAAACAAAGAGCCAAGCGAACTCAGACAAAGAGAAGAGGCGGAGAGCCACCTCGTCCAAAAAGCTACTAGGGAACAAAGACATTCTGGAGACTATGGACAAGCACCTGAGGAGAATTGACGAAAGGCTCCGGAAAGTTAAGATTCAGGAGGAGATTATATCCGATGCGGAGAGGCTCCAGGAAAAAGTGAGGAAAAACAGAGAAAAGACGAGACCAAGGAGACTGACCAAGGAGGAGGCGGCAAACTTCGTTCCAGAGTGCCAGCATAGGTCAGTCAGTCCCAGAAAAGGATGTAAATCCTGCAACCCCTCCGATCCTGACGAGGAAAAGCCTTTCTTCTTCAGGTCAAAGTATGACAACTTTGACTATAGGAGATACAGAAGCTACTATAGGAATAACGACCATGAGTATCTATTTCAGCTCAACAACTACCT
This sequence comes from Cryptosporidium canis, assembly GCA_027243985.1. Lineage (NCBI taxonomy): Eukaryota > Apicomplexa > Conoidasida > Eucoccidiorida > Cryptosporidiidae > Cryptosporidium > Cryptosporidium canis. The sequence goes on along the minus strand of JAPCXC010000024.1, from coordinate 47,901 downwards.
GAATATCGAGTGCATTTACAAGTCAGAGCTGCATACTGAGGAAGAAGGGAATCGAAAGGGGCCCCTGCCACTCGAAAAGATTGTGAATTTTGACCAAATGTGCTCAAAGTGGTCAACACTCCTCGAGAATGACCTTCAGTACGACGAGATTCTGAATGAAAGGTGAGAAACTCTCCGTTGCCCTCCCTGAAGTAAGTAATCTACGAGCCTGCTCAAATAAATCTAGCCACCACTCCCTTGAGGACTCCGGATTTCCCGCCTGTTTGTCCTCATACAAAATTTGCTTCCTTTGTTGCATGCATGCAGTTTTTTGGTGGATGTGGACAGACATGGCGCCAAAAAGTATTACTAGAGTATTTCGGGACTGTTGGGACTCTAATATTTTTATTTTAATTTTTTGGGGACGGGGAGTAGAGAGTAATCTAGCCTTTGATAGTTTTCGGGAGGTAGAAGGACAGGAGGATTTAGGTAGTAGAGTGGGAAACGTCGGGACCTGCGTGTGAGTTAAGTTGATCTCATAAAGATAGCCAAATACGCATAGATGAGTAGCGTTGTGGAGACTCAGACGATAATAAATGGGAGGTCGGTTGAGTTGAGGTCCGGTCTGGAGACGGGGAAGATCTCAGAAAGACTGGAGGACTTATCAGGCAGGGTGAACGACTTGCTGACAAGTTACATTGGCAAAGAGAGTGACTGTTTGAGCCAAGACAGTAACGATGAGTGCCAAGACCAATGTAGCGATCAGACGGACGATGATATACACCCAATGGAGAGTCCATGTGAACCAGATTGCAGGAGTACCGGATGCGGCCATACGGGGGAAACGGATCCCTCCGGGTCAGGCAACGGAAAAAGACACAAAGTAGATACTAGTGATAGACAAAATTCAAACTAATTAATGATAATAAAAAAAAAGTTAATAGTCCTCAAGGACTGGATGGAGTACGTGCAAAAGTGTCTTCCTCTTTTTAGCAACTAAATCTCTGAATTGTAAGCTCTCGATGATTAAGCTATAATTCCTAATCTACCTGGATAGTAGTTTGTAGCTGGGAAGGAGAATTCAGCTTCCTTGTTGGTGAGTCTCTTGTAGACAGCACCAAAAACATCAACCTTATCAGCGATATCCTTGTCCTTGTCCTTAGGATCGAGGATTACCTTTAATAAAGTGCTACCATCAACACGGTATCTGAGACGCTTACCAACAATGTCACTTGGCCCGCAGATATCCTCCAGTAAAGCATCATGGACAGCAGTGAGAGTTCTTGATCTTGGTCTTGACTTGAAGCCATATTTGCGATAGTTTCTTGGCAAGATAGATCTTTGACCAATCATAACGACTGGGCACTTGAGCTTCTTCTCCAACTCTGCGATGATACGGCCTTGAATCTTACGTACATATGCCATGAAGACTGCGTATGGGACAAATACTGCAACAGCCTTCCTTGAACCACAATCAATTTCCTTTGCGGTTGAGAAAACCACCGATTGAACGATTGCCTTGAGCTCCTCGTCATTGCTTGATGATTCGATGTCCTGGAAGCATCTCTCTACATCTTTCTCCAACTGAGTAAGAGGTGAATCGTTTTTTTTAACGCACTTTCCTTTCATTTTTTAGAATGTATTATTAAACCAGCTTCTCAACCACAAATAATCTCCCTGACACAAAGCCCTTTATTTAACTATTCTGATAAACTTTCTAGAGAATTTGCCTGCTACTTCTTTTTAGGCGCTACCTTCTCCTTTACCCCTAACTGTCTCAAGTTCCATCTCTTTCACTATACCGTTCGGCGCCGTCTTTTGCCAGGGAGTGGCGCGCGCGCCATAAGTGCGGCCCGTCCTGACCATCCGTTGCATGCGGGTCCTGGGGGCCAAGTGAGAGAATTGCGAGGACTCGGTTAATTTGGGTTTTGTGGAGGAATTTTCGGGATTTGTGTTGTTGCTTGTGTTTTATTGGTGAGAGGTTGTGGGTTGGGCGCGGTGGTGTCAGCCTGGGAGTCCGAGGTTTTCGGGTAGCCTAAAAGTACCTTGGCTGAATTTCTGGCCTATTGGGCAATGGTAGGATGGCTTAGGGAGGTCTCCCGCTTCCTGGCGCACGGAGGGCCGGAGGGTTCCCATTTTGTTGGCAGTTTTTGCTATCTGTTGTGTTTTTTCTTTTAGAGTAGGTCCATGTTCCCGGACGGCCCCTGTCGAGGGAGGCTGCTCAGACCCACCCTCTGGTCGATTCTCAGTCAGGCTACTGGCAAAGGGGGGTGGATGCAATTCCCGGCTTCTCTGTGAAATTCTGGGGTCTCGCAGTGGATGTTGGTCTCTGTTTTGCCTCTACATGCAATTTAGCAATAATAGTGTGTGCGTGTGAAGCGAATCCAATTAGTTCGGACTAGAGCAGATAATTATTCAAAGGGATTTCATGGCCTAGTATAGGAAGCTGTTGTTGTGTACCAGGGCCAGATAATTCAAGCAAACGGCAGTCATTTCGCTCTCTATTATGGATTGCTCTGGACTGCACTCCTAGAGCATTGTTCGTTTATAAGTTGCGAATAGGTTGCAAGAATAGCTGTCAAGCATGCAGAAAACAAGTCTGAATAGCACGAAGCTTGAGGAGATAACGTACCTTCCCGAGAAGGAGGACATCTTGATCTGGCACTCCAGGAGCCTGGAGAGTAAAGAAAGGAGCAATCTAGATTACCGCTTGTCCAAGCTCAGTAAAAGCTCGAGTACTGGCTCCAAGTCAATACCGAAGGTATCACACGGCTCAGAGGTTGAGAAGCAGACTCGGCTAGTCAGCAAGTTCCACACAATGCGTGATGAGCCAAAGACCAGCGTCTTTGATCGCCTCCTGGACCCAAAGCTATATACTGGGATGCATAAGTACAGGTTCGACAAGGACGGGAATGGACTTGGGAAAGCCGGCAGAGAGTATGTGTACAGGGAGGACGGGTACACCGAGAGCACCAAGAGGAAGCACGAGGTAGTCAGCTCTCCTGTTAAGAAGCACTCGTATGCACATATCTCTGGCAATGATTTCCTGCAAAAGGCTAAAGTGATCTGGCTCTACAAGAACGGAGACAAATACGACAAAGGTACCATCTACTACGTGAAGCCTTACATAAGGAACATGACTCAGCTGCTTAATGAGATCAACAGGGTAAGTCCACTCCACTAGATAGAAATCACTTGAAACTAGCTAACTTTGGAATTCAGAATGTTCGACTTTTAGGCGGGCCCGTGAGAGTACTGTATGACCAAGGACTAAAGCAAATCAACGGGATATCAGAGATTGTGGACGGAGCAAAGTACTTGTGTACATCCGGGGAGCAGCCGACCTCGATTGACAGGCTGGAGAGGTTTATGAGCTACTGGATCATTAGCAAATGATGACTCGGCTCCTCGAGGTAGATGTTAGTGTTTTCATTATATTCGTCTTGCTCAAAGTACAGCCAACGGCTGAGGGAGTATAATGATAGGGAGGATTGCTTTGTTAGTGGGGAAGCAGGAACAACAGCCAGCTGATTGCTTGTCGAGCTACAGATACAGGATGACAAATTAGGAGTAGGCTTTAATTGTGAGCGTTTGCTAATGGCAAAACTAAGAGTCTATTGAGGCAATTAACAGTACAATTTGTGGCAATAGTGTCCTCTCCGCGTGCCTATTTCTGTCTCCCGGCTGCATGGGAGTAGCTCTCGCATAGATCTCGCCAGACTTTGAATGTGAAGTTGGAGATAATGCCGGTATTCTTCTCCGAGTGGGGGGAAATCTTGGAGTTGCTGGCAAAAACTAGGACCTTGTGGGACTCCCTCTCTGCGCCCTCAATGACCGTGCTCGGGGAAGTCATTGAGATCTGGGAATCCTTGAGCAGCGACAAGAGCGAGAACAGGTTAAAGCAGGTGCTGGTGAAGCCCTTCTCTGGGTCTCTGTCCAGCACGAGCTCCCAGAGATCGACCCCCTTGCCGTCGGTGTCGGAGTCCTGTATCCTGCTCAACAGGTCGCTCTTGAGCTCCTGCAGTATCAAAGAGTTCTGGGTATCCCGGACCTCATCATTCTCTAGTGTTTTGGTCTCATTTACACGTGTATTTTTTCCTCTTTGATTCACAACCCTTGTTTTTTTACTACAAGACTCGGTACCTTTTCCATCACTCAGTAGCCCCTGAAGCGTGTTGAATCTAATATTGTTGATTGGGAAAATGTTCAATCTATAGTGGTCGTTAAACCAGGCACTCCAGTTGAGCCGGACAATCCCTTCGTCTTCCTCGTCGCAGGGCCCCTGGCCCTGTGCAGACTCAGACTCCGACTCCCGGGATCCCTCAGCCATGTACTTTGACCTCCAGGCATTCAGTATCCCCCTCAGCAGCGAGCTCTGGGACTGCTTATAAATCTTGCTGTATCTCTTCTCGTTGACCAGTGCCTTGGCCGACCCAAACTCGCAAAGAAGCGAAAACGACCGATAGTCGCTCTCCCCAATATTCTCAAACAGCTCGCCGTCCCTCACCACGTACTCCTCGTACTGCGATCTCTTCTTGGGGTCGCTCAGCAGGTCCTGGTTCTGCACGATCTCCCGAGTTAGGTCTCTAATTCTCGAGTGAATTGGCTCGTCCTCCATCTTGGCCCTCTCGAACCCGCTCTAACGGCGATCTTGTCGAAATGTACGCCTAGTCGGGCTCTCCCTGCAAATTTCACCACAGCCACCACCACTTATTATTTTCCCCACCATCCCTATACCGGCGTTCCCCACACTTGGCGCCAAACATGTAATTTGCATTAATTATTGCACAGGGTCTGGTTTTAAAAGGGTCAGAATTAGGATAGAAATCCCAGGCAAATCTCGGAATTTGGTAAATTGTGATAGGTGGGAAAAAAATGTAAAAAATTTAAAGGATTCAGACAAGGAAGGAAGGGAGCACTGCCAAAAAGTCCGAGGACAGACACAAGGCAGAGTGACACTTTGCCGTCCGAGTATTTCAGAGAAGCAGGATAAAAGTCCCAGAGTAGCAATAGGCAGGTGTATATTATGTACAGGTACATGCCCAGCGACAGTTAGCAAGCACTAAGGCGTTAAAAATGAGCAAGACGAACCATTTAAGGATTTTAACCAATTTGTTGTTGATACTATTTTTGTCTAAGATTGAAGTTTTTGAGTCAGTTGAGATTGAGGGGATACAGCTACTGGCTAGGAAGAGCAATGGAATCTCCTCCTTTTATAACATCAGATACGGCGTAGCAAACCGGTTCCAGCCACCAAAGCTAATCACCATTACAGAGGCTGCCATTATGGACGACGACAAGGCCTCCAGAGTTCCCAAGACCTACGACCTCTCGGTCAACAGGGGCTCGGCGTGTCCCCAGGACTGCTCGGGCACTCAGCAGACCAGTCAGAAAACCTTCCTCTGCAGAGGTACTGAGCCGGAGGTCCAGTCGGAGGCTTGCTTGACCTTGAATGTGTTCACGACCACCACTCAGATTGAGGAGATTCTGAGTCAGTTCTCCAGTGTTACCAAGCACGCCTCGCCCAATAACACGCAAATGGGGATTCTCTCGACCGTGAACAGCACAATTGTCAGTAATTTGAACAAGCAGAAGCCGTCCATCTCTTCCATTGTGCAGCCGGGCGTGCCTCAACTGAGGCCAGTCTACGTTTTTATCCACGGTGGGCTTTACCTGTTCGGGTCCTCCAACTCGGAGACCAACTTTGGGGAAAAGCTAGCCGAGTCTGGGGCTGTCATTGTCACAATCAACTACAGACTTGGGATTCTGGGATGGCTCAGGGCCAAGAACCTCTCGTCGGGGAATATGGGCTTTCTGGACCAAAGAGTCGCTCTTCAGTGGGTCCACAAGTACATTAGCCATTTTGGAGGAGATCCGGACCGCATTGTTCTAGCTGGCCACAGTGCCGGGGCCAAGTCTGTGCTTTGCCACTCAGTCGCTCCTGAGAGCAATAAGTACTTTGCAGGGGTTGTAATCCACTCTGGAGCTCTCTCACAGAACGAAACCGCCCTCCAGGAGGCAGAAAGTATGGCTGAGATGGCCGAAAGCCTTGCAACCGAAAGGTGTCTGGCCACCATCCTGAGCTGCACCACCAAGCAGCTGCTGGACATCCAGAGGGAGGTCAGGGCGCAGATTGTGAGGTCAAACCCCTCCAAGGCCCTCCACTCGTGGTCCCCAATTATCGACGGAGTCATCATTAGGGATTCCTGCAGAAACCTTGCACTCTCTGGGGCGATTCCCCAGCATATGAATGTCGTCATAAGCACAACCAACTCCGAGGGAGTTCAGTTCTTCAGATCCTTCATTGCTTATCTGCCGGCCATATCCAGGGGTCTCGCGACCAGCAACTTTGCATTCAGATATTTGATCTCCAGAGTCTTCGGCCCGAGGGCCGGGGAGGCCATGAAGATATACAGCAACAGCAACTTTGCGAGCTCGTTCTCCGTTCCCCCAGGCACCTCCTCCCCGGAGGTTGTCGAATCTGACTCGGATCCCGAAGTCTCTCCCCCGCCCAGTCACCAAGATGGCGAGACTCCACTGGAGACTGAGGACCATGCCCCAGAGCTCAGACAAGACAAGATCGAGATCGAGATCGAGAACGAGAATGAGAATAACAACGACACAGTCTCCGCCACCTCCATCCATAGTAACAAGGAGGACAGTCAGCAGGTCTCTAGTGCCGGATTCAACCTCTTCCAGGTTGGGAGAAACAGGGATGACGAGAAATGGAACGGCATCATCGACGACCCTGTTGCACTGGCCTATGCCAGACTTATTGGGGACTTCATCTACAGCGTAAGTTTAATCCACTCCCTCTCTTGTGCTATTCTCACCCCCATCCACCTATAGTGTCCTGCCAGGATGTTCATCAAGAAGCTCTCCGAGACCAATCCAAATGTATATGGTTACTATATTAATCATGGCTTTAAGTGGACAGAAGCACTCAAGAAAGGATACGAAGTTAATAGTGGCTCTTTTATTGCAGGTAGGTTGCTTAATCCAGCACATCCTTCTACTCTGAATGCTAACTGGTCCTTACTCTGGAAGAAATCTTCCAAGCTCCCAAGTTCTCACTGAGAAACTCTCCCAAGGGCGTAGTCTGTCAGAGCGACGACGTTGCCTGCAAAACCTACGTTTATGACTGCAGTGATGCCAGACTAGTCTGTCACATGGAGGACATGATTTGGCTCTTCCAGACTGCACCAAACAAGCTGAGTGACAGTGCCGATAGGACGCTTGTAGGTGAGCAGAGTCTGGCATCTGCATTCTTCTCCCACCTACTCGGCAAGTCCTTGGGGGAGGCCGAGGCCTTCTCGAAGAAGCAGCAGCAGATCCTAAGGAGGTCCTTCTCGCAGTCCATTGACATCTCCCTGGACGCGAGGTTCTGGGGGCCGTTTTCTGAGGGAGGTAAGTTTGTCAGGAGGCTCTCTCGCAGTCTCCCTATTCTGGATGCACGTGATTTAACCCATGTTTCTGTGTCTTTCTCTTTATCCCTCTAACTCTAGGCAAAATACTCCAGCTGAGCGGCAATCAGACTGAGTTGATTTCGGACTTCAAGTCCGAAGAGTGCGAGCTTTGGGAGTGGCGAAATGGAGACCTTTCCATGACCTTCCACCAGCTCATTGACTCCAAGACAATTCCGCAAATGAAGAGTGACGTGGATAGCAGCACCTTCACGGGAACCACCAACGATAGTGGTGAAGGCAGAAGTCTCCACACCCAGCTCGCAGAAATTGGCGACGAGGAGACCTCCCGAAACCCCAAACAAGGCCAGTCAAACCAAGAGTACGCGGAAAAAGATACCCTGGTAAACCCTAGCCTCGTAGGTAGTGAGGAATTCTAATTGTTGTTATCTAAACATGCTCTCGAAAAAAACAAAACAAATGGAAATGATACTCTAATTGTTGCACCCACCCAATAACCTAGTGTAGGCAATCTTTGGCTCTACCTATTAGAAAATCTAGACTCATTACCCAATACGTACCGGCCCAATACATTAGCGGGCCTCATGACCTGGAAACCGAACCTTCATGAAATACGCATCCTCACTATCAGAGTAATACTTGGACTCTATGCTATCCACACTGTAGCTCAAAGCCTTCTGATACAAGTTCTTTGCTGCATGGTTGGAAACTCTCACGTGCAAGCTGCAGTACGGAACTCTGTACACGCTCTGCATTGAGCTCTGGTTCTGTGTGAGCAGCTTCTTAGCCATGCCAAACCCTCTGTGCGTTCTCAAAACCGCTATGGATGTTATGTGACCGTGATGCGGACCCGACTCCTCCTCAATCTTACCCAAAACGTAGCCCACAGACCTGCTCTCCTCCCCCGCATCCTCAGCTATATCCAAAAGTTGCGGCCAGGTCATCGAGTGATAGTAGTAGTACTTGATCTGGTAGTTCTCCGGCAAACAATAAAGGTTGTTCTGCTGAATGGCAAACACATCGTCTATCGTCGCTCTCCTTATACACGCCATCGCTCACCTATGTGCTCTCTCTATCGTCCGTGTCTTCAACTCTCACCGTCCACTAATGCTCATCCACTACTCTCTACTTGTTTCCTCCTTGCCTCCCCAACTGCCTATTTATTGCATTTATTTTATTAACTCTTTAGGCGGGCTTTTGTGGCGCCCTCTGCTTTTAAGTTGGACTAAAATTAAATAAGAGGCTAGGGGTAAAATAATTAGGCAGGAAAATAAATAGAGTGGAGATATATATAATTTGTTGGGGAGAAGAAAGGGTTTTTGTGTGGTTGCATTATTGAAAAGTAAATTTGGAAACTGCAGATTGAGCAGTCAGCTGCATTCATGGCACTCAGCAGGCACAATTGAGGTCAGGAGATCTAGTACTTTGAAGTTCGAGTGTGTTGGGCTTGGTTTCCGGGTGGCGGAGGCGAAGAGCCAGGTGTATATAACAGGGGAACCGGGAGTGTCTAGGGCGACAGGGGGTTTGCATTTGGGGTGTGGGGGTTCTTTTCATATGCATTTGGGGATTTAAGAGTGCATATGCGATAGGCTGCAAATCGGCGATACTATGTAATTTTGTACGAGCGAGCATATATGTACAGTAGATAGATAGAGGGACGGAGTTTTGGATTGTATATAGCTTCAGACAACGTGGTAGCAGGTGACTGGAGCGGTCGGACCCCACTAGTAGGACGGAGGCCGGCGAATAGGAGGAGATTTGGAGTGGTGATATGGGAATTGGACAGGGTTGAGCGTGAAAGATGCAGGATAGTCCAAGTGAGAGGCAGCAAATAGCGGAGATACGCGCGGAGATGATGTCAGGAAGGTACATGGAGGAGTGGGATGAGAGGTTTGAGAGGAATTTGGAGGCCAGTAGGATCAGCAGGGAGGTTGCGAGGGTTTTGCAGAATATTGACAACAGCTGTTTGAAGCCGTTGTTGTGTTTTTTGAGGTCGGTTCCTTCGGGGTTCTCGCCTCTCCCGATATCTTCCCTGGAGAAGTTGTTGGAGCAAAGCGAGGAGGAGTACAACTCCTTGTCGGAGGTGGACAGCGAGGAGGCGGAGCTCTCGAGCTCGGATGGCGGTTCGTGGGCTGATATTGTCATTGGGAGTGGGGTAGGTATCACAGGGCTCAGACAGTCTGCTCACCTCCATCGTAGACTGCTTGGTGGGTACCTATCTAGTCCGATCAGGTATGGATATGGCCTCAGTTATGGCCAGTTTGGAGCTGACCGGGGGAGGGAGTCAGGCTACGAGCGTGGCCACTGGAGGGGAGTTCAGTACGGCGGCTCTGAGAGGCCGGGTACTCCGGCGGTGGAGAGCATGGAGGAGGTGCAGAGTAGCACCAAGACCTTCAAGGTCGCGATTTCGGTACAACAGGTTCAGCATATTTATAGGATCGGCGGGATCAGCAACGAGAATGTCTGGACGGCTCTGTTTGGCGACTATACCAAGGATGAAAAGGAGAGATACGTGGTGACTAGATACAAGATGCCCTCCTTTCTATCGAACAAGATTTTGATGGAGTCTTACTCCAGTGTGGTTCAGGTCTCTGAGATTCAGAACAACTCCATGCAGGTTTACATGTTTTGCAGGAGTGTCCTGAAGCACTTTTGTATGGACATTCTGACTCCCAGGATCCTGATCCACGCAAACATCTTCCTACTATGGAACGGTACCTTGAAGGATGTCTTCAGTAACAAGACGTACGAGAGGCTGCTCTCGGACATATTAAGCACAACAACGGACTCTAGTGATCTGACGGACTCATACTCGAGCTGCGAGGGCAACAATCTGGGCGTCTCGGACGGCGTGTTCTCGCTCTACTCGGGCTTGGTCGACGGGACGCTGCCGAGCTTGCTCCTGCTGAGGGTGCTGGAGGAGGAGTTTGCCAAGTTCAGCGTGTTGGCTCATTTTATGATTCGGATCTTTGGCTACTTGGACAGAAATAGCTGCCACGTCTTTTCAAACTCACCAGACCTGAACATTACGGCTCTTCTCTACTTTTACAAGTGCGTGTTCTTCCCACTCTCCTCGTCTTTCACGGCTGCCTTGCTGAACATAGTGACGGTGGAGAGGGACTTCTTTATCCAGGCGAGTCTGAGGTGCCTCTTCTCGTCGAGAGTTGACGACGGGAAGGTCTTTGACTGCGTGGACAAGCTCTCTAGCGGAGAGGACGAGAGGGAGATGGAAGCCGAGGTGGAGATGGAGGCGGAGGAGGCTCTGTTGGGGACCTGGAGGGACCACGAAAGGAACTCTCCGCAAAAGTGCAGCAAGGAGAGCCACTTTTTGAACGAAATGTACTTTAATGGCAATAGTCTGCTGCTCCAGCGGTTCTCAGACAAGATCCACAACAAGATCCTGTTTAACGTGATTAACAACATTGTGTTGACAATGAGCAGCAGCTCGAGCAACAAGATCTCCCTGAGGAGGACGAACACGTCCAGCGTGGCCGAGGGGAGCTCGGAGGGGAGCGGAGGCACATCCTCTTCCTATTTGGAACCAGATGTCTTCAGCAGAGACGGACAGGGACCTAGGGTCAAGAGGAGGATGACAGGATTGGACAGAGCGTCAAGAACGATAGATCCCTCTTTGGATCTAGGAGGGGAGGGTCAGTCAGGACAGGGTACCGGTCGGAGTTCTGGGTTGTTTTGGTTCTCGGACGAGGAGATTGACCAGACAGTGTACAAGACAACAATAGAGGACCCTTTTCTGAGAGGGACACTATACTATTATTATAACAGATTGGACGGGTTTTTCGGGTTTTTGGATTTAAAGCAGAGCTGCATGTTGGTGAACTGGATTTTGCTGGAGGAGGAGAGGAGGGTAGTGGGGATCTTCCCCAAGAGGTCGCATGCTGGATTCTTTAAGCTCCTGGAGAGCGTGTTGTTTTACTTCCTGTCGAGGAAGCTGGTTGAGTCCTTCAGACAAAGCATTTGCGACTTTGTTTTTCTCAACAGGAAGGAGATGGGGGCGAATGGAGCCTCCGGCACAAGGCCACTGGGACTGAACTTCCTCTTCAAGGGGAGCATCAGGTCCTACATCAACAATGACAACTACTGTGCACTGAAGTCGATTTACTCTCTGTTCCTCAAGGATACCCTGAGACCGAGTTCGCAGAACATGCTGAACAAGATCTTGATGAAGTCCGAGATCTCCAGTTACCACAAGAAACTGGAGTTCCCAACTGGGGGCCTCCATATGGATATCTCAAAGCTGGCAAACTCGGTTGGAGCCGGAATGGGGGGTGTGGCCGGCTCCAGCAGCAGGGCTGCCTCAGGAGGGTCGTCCAGACAGTCCTGCTTTGTGTACTTGGCCTACGTGATTTACGAGTCCATCATAGAGGACGTGACAAAGGCGATAAAGTTTGAGAGCGACGGTCTGCTCAAGGGGGAATACAAGGCCTCCATAAGAACAAGCGACAGGTTCCTTAGCATCCAGATAATTCTGTCGCTTCTGAGAAGATACAGGAGGTTTATCAGGCACTCCTTTGAGGACGACAAGGCCCTGTTGAGAATAGTACACAGGGCCTTCTACGACGGACTGATACTATATCTCCAGGACTCGGTCAGTCCGAACAGCCACAGTCTGGTTCTGTTCATGCTTTCCGTCTGGATGAACTCCTTCATAGACAGCAGACTGGTACGTCTCCACAGCATCTTTGCCTGCTTTAGGGAAGGAGTCCCAAGGCCAGGTCGCTCTTGCTCTGGGCTTGGGGCCGATCCCAAGTCCCAGAGCAAGAACAACCAAGAGAGACCGGTCGGAAATAAGCCGATCCTCAGACTATTTTCGAGGTTTGTACTCGAGTGGCTTAACAGATTTATGGTCGGCAAGAACCTTAATCGTGCTAAGCTGCTGGTCTCGGACGCAGTGCTAATTGTGGACGAGATCTCCAGATCTGGCTACTTTTCGGAGATCTGCAGCATCCTAATGATGAACGCGATCACCTGCGTGTCTCTCCTGAAGCTGCTCCCAAACTTTGAGGTGATCATTTCGCTCTACAAGGACCGGCTCTGCAAGAGGCTCCTGAATATCAGCCTGTTGGGCGCCAACCCCACAGAAAATGGCGCGCGCATGCATGCATGCACTTGTCTGCAAGTGTGTCTGGAGTACTTTACTTTGTTTTGTTTGGAGCGGAGTCGGGGGGATGAGGGGAGTTTTGACTACTTGGGTGGGGAGGTCGGGATAAGCGAGTTGCTGGTGAGCATTGAGAGCAACAGGAGTAGCTGGACGGGCTCGGTTCCAAATAGGAACGGAGAGGAGGAGGGCGGGGGTGACGGTGCAGGGAAGCCCTACGCCAAGCACGGAGGTGGTGCGGAGGACAGCGTGAACACGTCTTTGAGCAGCTTGAGGTCGCTTCTGGAGGATTTCTTGAGGCCGCTTCTGGAGGATTTCTTGAGATCGGTGTTTTTGCCGAGGGCCGGGTCGAGGACCGAGCTTCAGGTGTTTTTGACCAGCAACTTTAACTGGAGAAGAATGAATAGTTATACAGTAATATCAGCACCGAGTGGGTCATCTTCGTTTGGTGGTTTGGGTGATGGGGGTTCCCCAGAAGGGGGCATTTCGGCATCCGGTGGTGCGGGGAGGAGCAACCTGAATGTGAGTTTGCCGGTGGGGGTAAGAAGCGAGATGGATAGTTTTGAGGAGGAGTACAGGAGGGACTACCCTCACAGGAGGATTAGTTGGCTGTGGGAGAACGGGTTTGCGGTTTTGGTAGGTCGTGGCTTTAAGGCAGCTGTGGCCGTAGAGGGTGAGGGGGGCGTGAGGGAGGAGATAGTTGGTGAGCTATTGGACTTTAACGTTGCTTGCTCCTTGTCGGTGTCGGTTGTTTTGCTGCTGCTGGGGGAGTTGTCTGGGGAGGAGGAGATGACTCTGGGGGAGGTGGTTAGTCGGACGCGTCTGTCTCCTCTGGAGGTTACGAGGATTCTGTTGAGTTTGTCACTTCCGAGACAGCGGTTTGTCTTATTTTTGGATAGGAGTGTTGGCGGTATGGCTCCTTTTGAGATGACGAGGGAGAGGGTAATCAACTGGAGCTATTGGATTAATGGCCAGTCACGCTTCAGACTGTCGGATGTCATAATAAGGAGTGACCAGGGCGACACTGAGATATTCAGAAGGAGGATCATGTTTTGTCCCAGGATGCTTTCAAATGAGTTGTTTTCATGCAAGGGGCCCAGCTCTGACTCATACTTGAGGTCCATGGGCTTTAGTGAGCTGTTTGAGGGGGAGACTAGTATAGACTGTCAGGAGTACTATCAGCTCCCAAATGCGGAAAACTGCTTTAGGAGTATCTGTCGGGTGAGGTATCCCTGGAATGCTGATATTTTTCTGGATGACGAGAGTTACGAGAGCTACTTTAGCTTCATGTCGAGTCTGATAGGGTCTGATGATGTGTTTTACTCCATTGTTAAGTGTGGAATTCACGGAGACGACGACCTGGATGGTGCGGCAGACGAGGGGACATGCAGTGATTCAGTTTGCGAGTTCAAGACTAGTACCTTTGTTTACAGAGACAACTTTGGAGTTTTGTTCAACGAGTCCTACAATATTGAGAACCTAGAGAGTGCGAGGTCAGACAAGGACCAAAACCAGGACAAAGACAAGAGGGACTCCGGCGAATCCGGTCATACTGGCCGGTTTAGAAGCGTCATTATTGACGAGGAGAACTCCCTGAGGGTTTTGAACCACTTTGAGGTTCCCTCCAGCTCAAGGTCAGGGGGAAGCTTGAGTAACGGAAACAGCGGGAGCAGCTCCCACTGGGTCAAGCCGAGTGCCAATGACCCCGACTCAAGTCCGCAGATGGAGGAGAATCCCGTGAAGAGAAGGTGTATCTCGGGTCTTGAGGGCGGCGTCCAGTCGGACCGTGACGACGGCAGAGCAAGAATGTCCTCCAGCTGCTCCAGCTTCTCCATCTCCTCCACAGGCTCACCATCTCTGGTATACATGGAGCACTCAGCGAGCGGGAGACTGTCGGACGGTTGCATCTCTGGCATGATTGACACCGTTTGTAAGCTGGAGTCGGTCATTGTCAAGCTTTTGAAGAGGGCCAAAAGCAAGAGCTACTCTGAGATTCTGGACTACATTAGTGAGCACTGGGACCTCGAACGTGGAAACATCCCGTCGGTCTCCTCTATCGACACGGCAATCGCCAAACTAATGAAGCGCGATTTCATCAGGCTCGTCTGTATGCACTCCAATCAGCAGTGCAGCTGCAAGGATATCCCCAAGCAGCTGCTATCTATCAGTGAGAGCGCCCCTCCCATCGACCTCTTCTCCGAAAACTCCCTCTTCGAATACGTGCACTAGTCCCGCAGGCCTGCGGGCTGGGGCTAGGCCAGACACCCAGCAAGCGGATATACTAGGGGGGCCGGCCCCTGCTCCGTCTGCCGAGCCTCACGCTTCCAGGGTTTAGGGTTTAGACAGGCGCATCCTGCCAGTGGGGAATCCTTGCAGTTTAGAGTCTAGGGTGTTGTTTTTTAGGAATTTCTAAGTTAATTCTAGTACATGCAAATTAACCTGTTTACTCTTGAATTTCTATTTGGGCTCTAGGTATGTTTAGGCGGGAAACTTTTGCTTAAATTTTTATAAAGGTTGCATGCAGACATATAAATGCCGGTATAAGAAAGTTTTGTGTATCCTGAGGGGGAGAGGGTGTGGGGGGACCTTTCGGAATTAATGGTTAAATTTGACAAAAAATAAAGGGAGGATTTAAAATAGAATCGGAATAACTTTGGGTGAGAATTCTGCATTTTCTCGTCGTTTGAGACATCACAGCCGGAATTTTCTCCGCAGAGTCCCTGGAATGTGGGCTTTGAGGAGCTAGGCACTTTGTTTTCGGTCTGTTTCTTAGCTTTAAGTTACTTCATAAGCCTATAGCAGAGCTCCTGAAGCTGGGTGGGAGGGATATATATATATATATATATATATTAAAGGTACTAGGAATTTTTGGACATACTGGATAGCTCGGCCCCCTAGTGCTTAATGCTATCGGAGCCCTCCTAAATGCTATGGTAGGATAGTAATTCCGCTCCATAGGTATCTGTTTGTATATAAGCGCAGTTAACAGACTGTATGTTTGAAGAGTCTTGATTTAGAGATGCTTGGAACCATTTTGCAGAGACTGTTGGGGAGGTACTTGGAGCCGTATGTGTATAATCTGAGTCGCGAGAATCTGAGACTTGGGGTTTTGTCTGGGAATTTGGTACTGGAGAACTTAAAGCTCAAGGAGAACCTTGGGGACATTCTTCATCTGCCTTTGTCGATTGTGTCTGGCCAGATTGGGCACGTTTCGATCACCATACCCTGGACTTCGTTGGGCTACAAGCCGCTGGTCATCAAGCTTAAGGAGATACACGTTGTTGTGAGGCCAAAGGATTATGGAGACGTGGACGAGGAGACCCTAAGGAAGGAGCTTAGAGAGGCCAAAGAGAAGCTGATTGAGTTTAAGGAGAAGCGTTTAAATGAGCGCTTTTTGAATGGAGAGCTGTCAAACTCGAGTAACAACCCCAACGAGGCCCCAGATGGGCCGGGGAGCTCTCTCGGAGAGGGGTCTGGAGACGGGAGGGGTGGGACAGGCGGCTCAGGCAGCAGGGATCCCCAGCTGGCCGGGGGCTCGGACGACTCCAACGGGACAAACTTGCTCTGGAGAATCATTAAGAAGATTGTTGCGAACATCCAGTTGGAGATTCAGGATATCCACATCTGCATGGTTGGGTTCCAATCTAGTGACGATAAGCTCGCTCTGAATCACTCCAAAAGTACCAGAAGCGACATTATTATGGGTGTAATGATCAAGTCAGGCTTTATGGTCACAATTGACTCCTTTGGTAACCGGGACATGACTTCGTCCATCCAGGGGAGTCAGAGGACGGACGACCCCAATGCTCTCTTTAAGACGGTCGAGATTAACGACGTCGGGATCTACATTGGGCAGTACTTCCCCAACACATTCAACTCTGGCCTGGCCAAGAGAGGAGGGGTCCACGAGTCAGACTCTGGTCACCGCTCCCACCACCATGGTCATCACCATCCCAAGAGCGAGGACGGCCGTGGGAGGGCCAGCTACGAGATGGTGAATATCGTTAGTGTCAGAGACAAACTGCTGGAGGAGGGGGCCGGGCAGACGGGGAGTCCGACGGCCTCGAGGACCCTCAAGTCCAGGTACCTGTTGATATATGACGAGAAGGACTCCCAGAGGAGTTTGGGGGCCTGGAGGCTCGAGTACATCTTGAAGCCTCTAACATTTCACCTAAACATCTCCCACTCCCCGGTGAATAACGAGATCAAGGGGATTCTGCAGGTGCATAGCATAACCGAGCACACCATTACTTTAAGGAGGAGTCACCTGAGACCCATCATTTTCAGTCTTCAGAGTTTGAATGAGAGACAAGAAAGGTACCGTGAAGTCCTTATGAAGAACTCTCATCTCGTGAATCTGGATCCGGTCTCACTCAAGACTACAACCCAGGACGAGTATATCTCGCTCTACTCAAGGAAGCTGAGACTGGAGGCAATCCGGCTCTACAACACGGAGGGGAGCGAGGCCAACTTCTTTGGCATTGTGGTCCAGCCCCTGACGGACGAGGAGGCCAACCGATTACAGATTCTGGACGACGTGCTCAGCGTGAGACACATCACCAAGTGGAGATGCAAGGCCAGAGAGGCCATCAATCGGATCATTATCGAGGCTTCCTCCAGGAAGAAGCTCCGGAACATCTCGTCCGACGCTAAGTCACTCCAAATGGAAAACGGGAATCTCACCGTCCATGGTCTCTCTCCCAGTCTGGACTCGACATCCCAGAGTTCATTGGGTATCGGTCCAGTAAAGGATCCCCACGTCACCACTGGGAGTGTGTCCTGGACAAAATGGGCCATTGGCAAGATTATTGGGACAGGGGCCTCTGGCGGGAGTGCTGACAGGGATCTTGCAGTCCCCACTGAGGCGGCGTCCTCCCCCAGCTACATGATGCAGCAGAGGGGATTCTACTCAGATGGTGATTTTACGGTATCCTCCAGCAACGGCTTGATTACGGAGGAGGAGATGGATGTGATCATGACCGCAGTCACCAACGAAAAGTACTTTGAAAAGATTGACACTCCGACCAAGTTCTCCATCACCTTTGGACTCGCCTACTTTAGCATCACGGTCTTTGACGACGTTACCAGACCCATTTTGGGCCAGATCAGGTCGGATCTGTCGGATAACTTCCGCAGGGAAATGGATCTCAACGACATCAACACCAACCGGAACATCAATACAAAGTTCATGGAGTCCATTCCAAATCCGGACATGAACTCCGAGTACATGTCCGTCAGACTCCACGAGCTGTACATACAGCTCAACATTCAGTCCGTGATCGACAGGAACGACAAGGATTGCTACGACTGGAACTTCTCGACCTACATCAGCAATCTGTCTCTATTCCACTTCAGGAAGAGGATCCTCTTCTTCAACACCAGTGCCTGCAGAACAGACTCCCCCGAGCGTGCGGGGCCCAGGGAGGCGGACGAGGGAAGCAACTCAATGGAGAGCGGGAGGGGCGAGATCAAAACCCCCTCAATTTACAATCTGGGGTCCATAATCAGGACGATCTCGGGGATGGACTCAAAGGGCTCCGGGAATCCCGAGCTCCAGGGTGGAGATTTCTCCTCCAGTGCGAGGACTCCCGGCGGGGCGGACGGCCCCTCCTCCATATTCCTCTACTTTACCCACAATGTGAGCCAGGAGGGGAACTCCCTAAAGTTCGTTCTGAAGGTGAGTCCCCTGGAGATATTCATCACGCCACACTTTGTCACGGACATCTACTCCCTGATCTACCTTTACAACTCAGTCCTCGTTATTCCCGATAAGCTTAGGGAGGAGCCTGGCTCCCTGGTCCCGCAGTCCCAGACAGGCTGCCTGGGTATTGGCGGAGCCGAACTGGGCCTCCAGCAGACGAGCAAGCGGCCCAGTCTGATGGACCCCGTGAGCATGGAGGACTCGGATGAGTTTGTTGAAAACCTTTTGGAGAAGAGCCACAAAGTGAGGTACTTATCATCCAGTAACTCGTTTCCGGACTATATCCACTTTGATATTGAGATATCATCGCCCATATTCCATATCATTTGCACAGACTTTGACAACTCCGGGGCCTCGCTCTCGTCGATACAGATCTTTCTGGGCAACTGCTTCATTAACACACGGACCATCTGCGAGCTCCACAAACTGGACATCTCCGTCGAGTTCTCCAATACACAGGTCAAGTACCTCAGTTACCTGAGAAGCCCCCCAGGCGCGACCCAGGCCCAGGCTCCCAGAGACCAGTCCTCCAAGCCCCCACTTCGGGGCGAGATGGGACCCAACCAGGAGTCAATCATCGAGGGCCTTGCTCTGGACAAGGAGTTCACCATTCTCCACCCGATACCCATTCTGCTCAACACTATCATCTACCACCAAAGCAAGGAGGAGATCCACTCGGACAAGGACAACCTCTCGATCATCGTCAAGTGCAACCTTCAGCAGTTCATCCTGACGATCAACAGCGACACCATCAAGTACATGATGCACATTCCACTGTCCTTTTATAACTCACTATCCTTGCCAATGGTGATGGGGTACTACTATCTCCCACCCGATACCTTACATGTGGGAAGGCTTTCCAGATCCTGCAAAAGGCGCCACTCTCCTGCATGCAAGTCCGAGGGGAGTCCCGCGCGTCTGAGGGAGCCAGGTCAGAGGACTAGACAGAGCCAGGAGCTGCAGTGTGGTGGGGATTCCGCGGGCTTAGCTTCAGGTCCGAGCGTGACCCAGGCTTTATTGAGAGATACCGAGAAGGATCGCAGGGAGAGTCAGGCCAAGATCGCGGCAAACGTGTTGATTCTGATGAACAAGACTCTCAAGATTGAGTGCTTCGTGAAGTCGGACATCTTTAGCTTCACCATTCTCTCTGACGACCAAGGCGGGGCGGATCTGATTCAGGGCTCCATCAAGGGCATTTCCAGCTATCTGTCCTTTGACTCGACGGAGTCAGTCTACCAGGGCAAAATCAACCTCTACAGGGCACTCCTGTACTCCTCTCTCACTAACAAGCCTCTTCTGCTGACTGTCTCCGAGTACGACCCGGTGATCTCGGAGATATCGGAGATTTACAGTGGATTGGACAAAAGGCAGCTGGTGGCAGTCCACAGCTCCCACCAGAGCGACTTCTGCAGGGATCCGGAGCACAGCAACAACTATATGGACTTATCGTCATTCGACAATGACCACGCTTTTGAGGATGCTGTGGAGGACTATGACAGTACCCTGGATGTCTTCTTCTCCTATAAGGGAGGTAGTCCGGAGGAGGATTTGCTGGACATCTCTATAGTGTCTTCTCCGATCGAGTTTTACTGGGACAAGCCGACAATCACGAGTCTGATAGACTGCATCAAGTCCTATCAGCTGGAGGTTTCGCGGATCGCCAAGTTCCATCTGGAGACGATGAGCAGGATCTACTGTCTGAACAAGTTTTACTTCTCCTGCATAGAGGCAGGACTGGTGACCGAGCCAGAGATTACCTCCATCTACGGCAACACCTTCCGGCTCTGTGACCGAGACCACTACGACAAGCTCCAGCTCTTGATGAACTTGAGGGACTTTCTAGTTTTGTCCAAGACCCAGACCCTGTCCCAGTCTCAGACGAATACCCAGAATCTGGATCTGGATAAGGAGCTGAGATTCATCATGGACAACTTGCAGAGCCAGAATGGCTGGATCCACTGCATGATCCTGATGCCTCCCCGGTTCAGCTTCGTTCATATTCAGAGAGTCTACTTGGTGCTTAGCGACTTGTACTTTTCGTCTCAGAACTCCTGTGACGACGAGGAGGACCTCCTGGACTCCTTGAGCGGCCCGCACTTGAGCCCGACCCTGAACCGGATCTCGCTCAGCAAGAGCAGGAGACAGAGCTCAGCCTCGGAGGAGACCGGCCCGGACGGCAGACTGCCAGACCGTCGTCTGGAGACCCCGTCTGTGGTCAGTCAGGCCCGACAGAGCTCCTTCTGCCCTTCTGTGGACATGGACAGGGAGCGCTACTACCAGGATTGGATGGCCTCCGGTCTGTACAGTCCGGATCTGGATGAGTCTGGCTTCAATATTGGGAGTGACCGCATTGGTCTGCCTGAGTTCTCCTTCAATATAGACAGTTTGGTGGCAGAGGACGGGGTTGTGTCCGAGACGGCTTCCCAGTCGAGAGGGAGGAGGAGTCCGAGAGTAAGACTGACCCATATAATCAAGGGTGGGTCTCTGTCCATGATCAAGGATGAGAAGATATATATCACGGCAGGAGTCAACAATATTTGTATTTGTGTGGATATCTTTGGTACCGGAGACAAGGCAATAAAGATCTCAGTGGATAATTGCTCCTTGACTATCAATGGCAAGTGCATCTTGACCAGACACTCCGGTCCCGGGAGTCAGAGCTTGGGTTCGGACAGGCCTCTCCTGCTTATGTACATTAATCTCTACAGCAGTCCTCCCGTTACAAACAGAGGGGAGGAGGGCAGGGAGGAGCGTGGTTCCGTGGACGCCGGGGCAACTGGGTCCAGGGACGAGCTGAACGTGGCCTTTAAGTGCTATATGGACTCAATCTGCTACATCCTGTACTCCAAGGACGTGTTGGAGTTTGTCGAGTACATTAACGACGGCATCCTGGATACCCTGATTACCAGGTCCTATAAGGCAGCCAAGGACATCACGGCCAAAAAGGTTTTCCTGTACTACTTGTCCATAGGCAACTCTGTGATCAAACTCCCGGAGGACCATCCAAGCTCCAAGGTTGCTCAGATTCTTCAGAGTCACTTGGGAGGCGGAGCTCCGGATGATCTAGAGGGTATCGAGAGCTATGTTAACCCAATGGACGTTTTTGACGAGACCCTAAAGAGATACAAGGATGCATTGCAGGACTTACTGCAGGAGTTATATGTGGAGTCCAGAGGACGGGCCACCGGAGAGGAGGAGGCCTCCGTGAGAAGCTTGGAGGTAAGGCAGTCCGCCCAACCTCTAGGCTCCTCCAGTACGGACCATACCGTGATCTCCAGCTACATACTGTCCAGGATCAACAATAGGGAGTCCCTGATTCTGTTGGAGAAGTCAATCTCGGACTACCCGAGATTCAGGAACATCCTCTATGACGTTGAGCTCTTTGATGGGACGCAGTCCTACTGCGAGATCAAGACCAGAAACATCAAGGTCTACAACAAGCTGGCAGGGAGTCTGGACTTCATGAAGGAGTTCTACGGCGGACGGAGACGCCCCAGACACGCAGACAGGGAGGCCCTGGGACCCATGAGTCAGAGGATCTGGACCACCATACTGATAATCAAGCAAGGCGTGCTGGACATTGTCGAGAGGGAGGGCGGATCTGAGGCCATTCAGGGCAGGGTACTGCCGGATTTGAACGCCCTGGTCGAGTTCGGGACCACTCGGAGCTTCCCTGGGATCCGGATCGGACGCATCCTCTGCGATCTGGAGACCCTGGAGTGCTCCGGCGAGGACTGCGAGGAGGTTTCCCTGCTCAACGCAGATATGTCTCCGCTGGAGCTCAGTCTGTCGCGTCAGCAGCTGACTTTTGTTCTGAGCGTGATCGCGGAGAACCTCCTTAATCAAGATGCCAAAAGAAGAGGCTCAATGTCAGAGGGTACCGGTATTGATAGATCCTCAGATGGGTCAGCTGCCGAGATTGGACTCGAGGTTGGCGGAGACGCAGAGAGGATGAGTGTGAGCAGTGGCAAGAGTGGAGACAGTGGTGGCGGCGAGAGCAGGAGCAAGAGCAAGAGCATGCTGGTCAATGTGAGGGTCCCCAGACTGTCTCTGGAGACGTCTTTTTCGCACGTGAGCTTTACAGAGAGAGGGCCTGCGAGCGCCTCCCTCCCGCTGCTGCTCGTGAAGCTGACGGACTGCGAGATTCGCTCCAGAGTGCTGAGTGCGGGGGATGAGCGCCTCACGAGCATCCAGATAACTTCCAAGAAGTATCAGTTTGACGACATTAGGCTGACCAGCAATCTGAGATTCAGGAGGATTGTTCACGGCTTTACCCTAGGGAGGGTTTTGTGCAACGAGACTCTGAGTTGGGACGGCTGGAGTCCGGACATGCAGTCAGCTGGGGAGGCGGTGGCCGCGATAAACCGGGATCTGGAGCAGGAGAGGTGTTCCATTCAGTTTGTCTGTCAGATCTCGAACAAGTACGGGAGCCACATTCTGCTCAAGGCCTTCAATCCCAGGGTGTTCTTCGGCTTTAACTGCATCATCGACTTCTACTACTACTTGTCGCACAGCTGGAGGTCCTCCGCATTTTCCAAGGTGGTGGTGGGTGAGGACCTGAGGGACCCCTCCAAGATCCAGGCCGGGCCCGACGAGCCTGGCGGAGGGGCTGGGGGCCCGGGGGATGCAGACAGGGAGTCTGGCGAGAACGACCCGGGGCTGTCTAGGTCGGATCTCAAGGCCTCCGAGTCGTCCGCGAGCAGACTCTTTAGGAGCAATAAGGAGAATGTGGTCCAGGAGTTCGAGTCCATATTGGCGAGGATCAACCGGAGCTCGTTCTTCAAGTTCGAGTTCAAGCTGGAGATAGAGAACGGGATCTTTGGCTTCACGAGCCACCCGCAGAAGCGATTCGGGCTTCAGGAGGAGCCAGGACGTGGGGATGGTCTGATACTGATCTGGGAAACGGACATAGATTGCAGCATAACGACCTACCGGGGCGAGACGATGATCCGGAACCTGAATCTGCTCAACAGTCTGGTGTACTTCACTGAGATCCAGAGACAGGGACTCGGGACGGACGAGCAGGAGGGCCCGGGGAGCTTCTCGAGCAGTCTGTTGAGGCCCATTTTGGAGAGGGACGGAGGGACAACGTACTCCCCGATGAGCTTTGAGATTCCCCGGATCTCCGCGGACAGCAAGAAGATCATTATAGCCGAGTCCTTTAACATTTTGACGAGTGGGAGGTACTTGAGCAACATTAGAGACATTCCGGAGATCTATTCAACCTTGATTTCGCTGAGTGAGCTCATCTTCCTGGTAGACGTTGAGCGTCTGAGCATCTCCATCTCCCCGGATCTGCTGTCCATTTTGCTCGAGATCGCAAAGAACCTCTTCTCAGACGGCCCCACCATCTCTCCTCTCTATACCTCCACGCTAAAGAGCGACTCGGGCCCCGAGAAGGACGGGTGCGACCTAATCAAGCAGGAGTCGGAGGACAGCTTGGAGGGAGGCAGGCCCGGGATCAGGACACTGGGGCCTCCTCCGATCCGGAGGATCTACGACCTCAGGGTTCGTCTGGACAACCTGAGCATTAATCTGGTCGGAGACGACAGTAGCGTCTCAGAGCGAGCCTCGTCGCGACAAATGAGTGGAGGCAGAGATCATAAGGATCATACATGCTGCAGATGTGGGTACCTACCCGTGTTAAATTTTGAGATCTCAATTCCAGAATGGAGGATTGAAATCATACCCATCAAGACCAACCACACTGTCAAGGATGCGAGTGTCAAGATCAGCATCCTGGACATCAATAACCGTCTCTGGGAGCCCGTCCTGGAAAAGTGCGTCTTCTCGGTCTACTACTTTTATGACCACTTAATCCTGTACGACCCTTACGTGAAGCCCTTCAAGAAGTCTCATCGCAAGTACCTCCACTCGACCTTTTCCCATACCGTCCTGGTCAACATCAAGCCGAGCATTCTCGGGGCTCTCAAGTCCTACTACAGCTACTACTGTGGCTGTGGTGACGAGCTGGACTCCGCTCCGTGTCGCAG
Source organism: Cryptosporidium canis (assembly GCA_027243985.1). Taxonomy (NCBI): domain Eukaryota; phylum Apicomplexa; class Conoidasida; order Eucoccidiorida; family Cryptosporidiidae; genus Cryptosporidium; species Cryptosporidium canis. The sequence continues at coordinate 23,688 of JAPCXC010000024.1, read as the reverse complement.
CCAGACCGGCCCGGACCTCCCCCGTCCTGTCGGAAAAGCTCCTGCCATCATTGAGCTGGAGAGTCTCTCGAGACCTGCCAGCGTCGCCTCTGCTGGTCTGACTGGAGGATCCTCCATCAAGTATCTAAATCTCACCGGTTTCCCCTACTACTGCTTTAGCCTCAAAGGTAACAAGCTCCAAGAGTCGGACGGGGAGTTTTATCTTAGACGGCTCTTCATGCTGGCTCCCTGCTGCGAGCTGGAAGAGATCAGACTAGGCCCCGGTCAGAGTCAGGACGCCTCCATCTCCCTCAAGTACGTCAATAACTGCAGCTCCCAGATCCCCCTGCTCCGGGTCTCGCTTCCTGACGAGCTTTTGTGCGTCTTCTCAGCCCCAATGGACATGGACGTGCTGAGACTCAAGAGGGAGTTCAGGACACTGGACATTGAGTTCATTATCAGGGTCCTTGTTGTGTATAGATCCTACAACCTTGCCCAGAACGTCCTCAAACACTATAGAGATCTAAGCAATCACGACGATATCTGCAACAGGGCACTCGGACCTCTCCCGAACGGCCTCTACTTCACACACTTTCAAGACAACCTGGTCTCGAGCGCCTGCATTGACACGATCATCCCCTTCCACAACCTCTACTACCTCAAAGGGAAGATCTCCAAGGACAGCGAGACCTACTCCAGACTCTTCTCCGACCTCAAGCTGGACTCCTCGGCCCTCGGACAGGACGGGGCCGACGAGGAGCCCTGCAGGGGGGAAGACGACGACGAAGACGAGCTCTGCAGAGAGGGACTGGAGAGTCTCGGGTCTCGAGATCAGGCCCAGACCCAGACAGGCGGGATGCCCCCGTCCTCCCTGAAGGGCAAGTCCCTCTCTGGGTCAATTTCCAGGTCGCTCTCCAAGTCGTCCATGAGGTCTTTCCAGAGTGGGATCCGGAGGAGCCTCCTCAAGAAGACGGGGCTCGGCGGCTTCGCGAGGCGATCCCGGTCCAAGAAGGTCGGCTCGGACGCCAGCTACCTCTACAGGAGCATTCTTGGGGAGATCGTGCCGATCAGCTCCAGCGAGAAGCTGTTTTGTCTGATCTCGAGCCACCGGATCGTCAACAGGACCGGGGTCCCCCTCGAGATTTGCTTCCTGAACGAGAACAATATCCCCATACAGCTATTTGACATTTCAAAGGTGTCAGTTGGCAGAGATCTGGCGGATCTGATTCTAGATCAAGAGGTACCGAATAATCAGTCCAAATATAGGAGTATTCTGGACCTTGATAAGGACACCAAGGAGTCCAGAAAACTAAGAGAGAACTCCGAGTACCATACAGACCAACGTCTGGGATACAATGAAGCCAAGTCGATTCCGCTCTGGCTGAACAACACGGACATAATCAACACGATCCTCAGCTCGATGAGTCAGATCTACAACTCCGAAAACGACGTCTCAGACATCCTCCAGCCCTCCTCCGACCAGCTCCTGGAGCGGAGACCCAAGCAAAAGAGATTCTACTACTCTTACTTTTTGCCTAATGACCACATGATGTCAGTTCCCCAGATTGCTCTGCTTAACGGCCACTGCAAGATCATCTTCAGGCCGTGCATCATTGGGCTCCTGGAGATATATAACATTCACTGCCAGTATAACAACGACAATGATATAGACCAGATGCTCTTCGACAAGGAGATCTTCAATAAGTACTCGAGACTGATGAGCAGGTACAATGACGAGAACATATTCAACGACGAGTTCCACCAGATAACCTACGAGCTCCTGAAGATATTCAAGACCTCGAGCGGGGAGTTCATCCTGGATCTCTACTACACGTTCTGGAACAACCTGATTAGCAGATTCACGGATCCCAGCACAGACATGATGGACCTCTCCTACCTCCAATCTAGAGGTTGGACCCACTCCCCACTCGTGTCCAGCGAGAATGCAAACGTCTCCCAGACCCACTTTTGCAACCTTTATCCGGACTTCAGGAGCAATAGGAGGTCCGAGGGCTACTTGAGGGAGAATGCGATATACTTCCAGTCCCACATCCAAAAGTACCAGTCCATGTTTCCGGGGAGCTCCACCATCCGGAACATCCTCCTGTACCCCAGCTTCTCCCTATTCAACTTGTCCCCGGCCATCATGGATCTCAAGGTCAAGTCTCTGAGCCAGAGCTTGCTGCCCAAGTGCTCCAACGTCCTTTTCAGACTCCAGCCGATGCGCCACTACAATGTATACCAGCTCTCCAGTGACATGAGGCTGCAGTACAGGGTCCGGATTATGCTCGAGACCAACTCGCTGGGCGATTTGGAGTTTGGCCTAGGCTCCAGATCAGGACTCGATCCCGACGGACCGGAGAGCCAGATGTTCACTCAGTGGTCCTCCCCACAGGATCTGAGCTTGACGGAGGCGGAGACGCCGTTTACGCTGTACTCTAGCAACAACTCCGCTATTGACCTCAAGTGCGTGGTGGTGGACAAGACCAGACAGGGCTCCTCTCACAAGAGCAGATTCGGGTCTCTCTTTGGGAGGATGCAGAGGAACATAGTGGCTTTGAGTCTGAGTACCTGGTTCATCAACAAGACTAGCCACAACATAGTGCCCATCTTTGAGAGCTCTCCCTTTCCCTATATAAACACGAAACCAGGGGCATTCTTTATGGAGGGAGCGAGGGGCCAGGCTCCGAGAGAGGGCGAGGAGAGGGAGGAGCAGGGAGCGGGAGACGGAGATTACCCATCCCCGGCCTTGGGTCCGAGCTCCAGACGGAGCGAGCCGGAGTGCGAGGAGAGGATCTACCTCCTGAACAGCAGACACAACTATCTGAAGATTTACTTCAACTCCCACGACAGCTTGAGGAGCAAGTATGGGGACTTTGGTCAGAGGATGAGCAGCGAGATCTACCTCCAGGAGGAGAAGGAGATCCTCGAGGTGATCAACAGCGCCGAGGCCAGTCTTTACACCACCGAGGGAGACAAAGGCTTTGGAGACTCCGGTACCAGTAGCTCCAATATTGGACTTTTGGAGATCCCAGCCGTGAATGGCACCTATTCATTTCCAATAACCAGCGAGGGAAGAGTCTACTCCTTCACAGTGAAGAGCAGCCTTTTGTTCTACTATAACGACTTTTCGTGCTCCACCAGAGTGATCACGATTTCCCCGCATATCATTCTCCAGAACAAGACGGACGACAGGTTCATCTGGAGCTCCTTCATGTTCCCCTCCGGCCTAGAGGACCTGGAGAGGGCGGATTTCGTCGCCCAGATCGACCCGAACGAGCTTCTTTGCTCCACAGGCCGTGGAGGCAGCTCCGCCACGCGACTCCCTGAGCTGATGAACGGACTGGGCCCACAGAGCAGGGACTTTGTTACCTCCATCAGAGTGGATAATCCCGCAAATTCAAGGCTCTACTCGGGTCCGGGGGGCTCCACACAGAATCCCTCACAGATCTCAAGATCTGGCTCGGCGGCCGGCCCGACTGCACTATCAGGCTCAAGCTCAAGCTCGGTGATGGATACCGTTGGTACTAGTGCATCCGAGAGCAATAAAAGCACTATTAAGCATCAGAGCATAGTTTTGTTCCTTAGTAGGGTCGTGGGAGACGAGAATAGCACCGGTAGTACTGATCAGGAGATGCTCGAGCTAAGACCCAAATGGTCTCAGCCAATAATGATTTCATCAGAGAGTAACGGAATCTTTTACATGCATATTCCGCAGGTGGCGGGAAACCAGGTCCAGGACGGGGTCATTGTGAACCCTAAAACCTACTGCATTGAGGTGATTGCAGCCAACGGGCTGTTCATTATGAAGATCATGGAGGGGTTTGCCGAGGGGAACCGGTGGGACGGGGTTGTTTTCACCAACTACTGCGACTATCTGTCTCGGATCTACATAGAGACTTACCACTTTGAGCACAACTTTGAGGAGCGGAGGAAGAGGAGGAAGCTTTCGCTCCTGTCGCCCGTGGGAGGCCACTTTTCGCCAGGACTGCTCACCATCGGAGCTAGTGCCTGCAGCGAGGGATCGGAGTTCATGGACGAAATTACGATCAGGTATATAGTGGACAGCGGTCAGAGAGAGCCTCTGAAGATCTCCTGGTCCTCGCCGTTCGTCTACAGCTCGAGGAACTGCAGACTGTACATTATCCCCAAGCTGGAGACGAGGGTACTGGGTGGACAAGGTGGGGGGGGTGTTTCTGGGATACAGGCCTTTGATATGAACTTTAGGTACAACCAGAACAACCCATACCAGTCCAAGAGGTACATCCTGTCTCTTCCTGAGTCGGACATACTGAAGCTGTGCTCGGTGTATCCGTATCTGAATCCGAGATACTTTTTGAACAAGGACGCCAAGAAGGGGAATGCAATGAATAATTATCCGATCGCGACCATATCAATAACAGCCAGGAACAGGGGTCTATACATAGATATACTTCCGCCGAGGAACCACTCCTCGCTGCTTTTGAACCTGCTTCGGAATAATAGCATGAGGCCTCTCCGGGGGGAGGAGGGGCTGCAGGAGGGAAGAATCGTGGGAAGACGAGACAGTCAAGAAAAGGCTCGCATAGAGGATGTGTACCAGAAAAGGATGCATGAGATTAACAAGCTGGTGAACAACGACGTGTGGGCGCTGATATACACCTACTATAGGAAGATCACGCTGGACATCTCACAGTTGGGGATCTCAGTGATCTCGGAGAGCAAGGAGTCGGAGATTGCTTACATAGAGCTGAGCACGATCCAGTTCAAGAAGCAGGAGAAGAACAGGGGGGGGATAATAGAGAGCTACAAGTTCATAGTCGGGGACGCCCAGGTCGACAACCAGTACATTTCGTCGAGCTCCAAGTTTTATGTGAATAACTCGAGCAAGCTGTATGGGATGTCCGAGCTGGAGTGCAGGGACGAGGAGGGGAATGGTGGGTCTGGGGATACGGAGGGGGCGGTTATGATGAGCTCAAGCGGGACGGCTCCCTACGTACTTTTGGCCAACAGATCAGGCGGAGACAAGTCAGTGGAGGAGGCCAACCCATTTATCTCAATAAGATGGAGCAGCTCAAGCGCCAAGTCACAATGGGAGACAATAATATACAACCTGGACTGCGAGCTGAGTGACATGGAGCTGAACTTTGACTTTAACGTGTACAGGATCTTTAATGAGTTTCTGGAGGAGTGTAGGGACTCGTCCAACGGCCAGTACGTGTTGGATTTGGAGGGTATCTTGTCAAAGGACCAGATAGTGGAGGGAGCCGAGCCGAATATGACGTTTTCCATTGAGAAGATAAAGATTGGGGCCCTGAGTCTCTACGTATGGTGCTCCATCCCGCTATCCGAGCTGAACAGCATACCGGAGTGGTTCAGGATTGGTCTTCGGATTCTGACAGTCTCCAACGCCTTGGAGCTGAGAGGAGCGCCCATCAGACTGGAGTCTCACAACCTGGAGAACTCAATAGGCACAATCCAGAACATCGCGAGCGCCTTTTACGAGTACTACATGGCAGAGCTGCTGTGGAGGATTGGGACTGTGCTGGGCCACAGCTCGTTTGTCAACATCCCGTTGGTGCCTCTGCAGCTCGGGAGGAACACTCTGAACATGGCATTCTCGACCATCTCAATGGTGAACTCCAACATAACGGGGCTTCTCTCGAATTTAACTCTGGACGCCGAGTACATCAACACCAGACAGAGGGAGCTGCTTTATAACAGCTCGTCGATCGCCTCGTCAGGCTCATTTGGGAGCGGGGCCAAGTCTCTACAAGGACCAAACTCCCAGCAGGCTTCAAGTCTCCGACAAGGATTCGTCCAGGCAGGCCACAACATCACACAGGGAATACTTAGTCTTGGTAACGTGATTACCAAACCAATAGAGGGAGCTCAGAAGAGCGGGTTCTCGGGCTTTTGCACTGGACTAATTAAGGGAGTGACATCCTCGGTGGTGAGACCAATAGACCACATCGGACAGGCACTAAACAACGTGATTGATGGGATCCAGGCCGAGGTGAACAAGCCTCTCGGGGGATACAAGCAGAGGATGTACAGACGCCGGATCCCCAGAATGCTTTACTCGCAGTACAGCAAGATCGCGGACTATGAGATCCAGGACGCGTTGCTGAGAGATATTATAGGCCCCAAGTTCGCAAGACACCTGAGTCAGTACTTTATCATTCCAACCGACCACTACTCGATGCCTCTGGTTTTGCTTATCTTCCCCAAGACCATAGCCCTTATTCAGCTAATGTCCAGCTTCTCCATAGGAGACCACACAAGCAGCTCATCCGCGAGCTTTGGGAGCATACCCAGCAGAGGAGGAGCCTCCGGCAGCAACGGAGGGAGCATCAGCGCAGGAGTAGGCTCGGGCTTTGGCATCGGGGGGCCAAGCAGCGTCGGAGGCAAGGGAACCGGAGGTGCGATCACCGCCCCCGGGTTTCCACCCCTGACGGGAAAGAATAGCTTCTACAAGTCACAGATCGTCTGGCTCGTGAACATCGGCAACATCAGGGAAGTCAAGGCCAGCTCCCACGGAATCCTCATAGAGCTCGCCAACGAGAAGAGAGACACTCTGCAGATCCCCATCTGCAGATTCTCCCTAATTAAGGAAATCGTGGTCGCACTCGACAACTCCCAAAACAACGCCTCTCCACATCTTGTACTTAGAAAGTAGCATATTTTGTTAGAAATTAATTTTGTGACCTTGCTTCTCTGACTCCCTCCAAACCTGTCAAAATCACACAAACGAGGTGACCTGAGCCAACCTAATTTTCAGGCCTCATACCCACACCGGGTTGGCGCCTAATTTTTGCATGCATGCAACTGTGCTGTCCACATAGAAATTCACAATGAGCGGGGGGTGTGGGGTAAAATCTTAAAAGCTAGAAATTTGCACCTAATATAATGAGGAAAGTAGAATGAAATGGACGGACTAGTACATCCAGTTTCCGTCATCGTTGTTGACCAGATAGCCCTCGTTGGCGTTGTAGTAGCCGTAGTTGTAGTTGTTCATGTCCTGGTAGTACTGTCCCAGGGGCGGCTGGGGGACTGGGGGCGGCGGTGCCGCGCCTTGACTGAAGGTGTAGCCGTCGTCGGCCCCGTAGGATGGGTCCATCGTGTTTGAAGTGACTATATTAGAGAAGAGGAACTTGTAAAGTATCCCAACAACCAAAACGGCCAAGACTATTACGACGTAGTAAAACCACCAGGGGAACTCAAAGGAGTCACAGGTTTCCCCGCCATAAAAGGGCGGGCATGTACAAATGAAGTTTGACATGGGCAATTCTCCGCAGATGCCACCATTTAAACAAGGAGTGGGATCACAAGATTTTTTGCAGACCGAAACATTGCACTCCTGGACTTTGCTGAGCTTGAAGTCGCAGGTGCCTCCGTTCTGCTCCGACTGGACTATGGATCGAGTGGAGATCTGGTTGCCCACATTGCAGCTGGTACTGCAATCGCTCCAGTCTGACCACTCTGTCACAATGCAATCCCTCAAGCAGGAGGCGCCTTTGCAGGACTTTGCTTGGAACGTCTCAATGCAGCTCTCTATAAAGTACTTTGCGCTGATCAACTTTCTTGTTCTGGATGTTGTTCCTGTACCGCAGGTGGCAGAGCACTCACTCCAAGCTGTCCAGTCGGTATATTGGCAGGGCGAGCAGGAAACATCTGCATTGCAGGAAACCGTGTCCATCAGCTTGGGACAGGGCACTCCGTCATTCATGCTTGGCATTATTACTGTTCTGTATCTGACCATCGAGCCAGTTGAGCAGGTTTTTGAACAAGCTGACCAGTCTGTCCACTGTGATACCTGACAGTCCTCTACCTTTGGGTATATCTGTGAGCCCTGTCCGCTGGTTATCTCAATCTTTGTTGGCTGACTTGAAATGCAGTCAACTATATCCAATTTTGTTCTTCTGGTACCGTCCACAAAAACATTAAATCCAAATTTTCTTCGTACTAGCTGTACTTGAATTAAAGAGTTTGGCCCGTGAGTAAACTTGCTGTTGTCTGACCTGGAGTAGCTCCCACAGCCTGTCTTATAGGTACCCTTGTCCACCTCAAAGTAAAACCCCGTCTGACCTGAGGTGGTGTAGACCACAAATTTGAACACACCGTCCGTCCCTACCTGAGAGTGGACAAAAACTATGTGATTGAATGGCCATGAGACCACAGTCGGCTTGGACACTTTGCTGATCTCATAGACTTGCACGTAGTTTGCCAAGTAATTGTATGCGGAGCTTGCTGAAATGACATTATCTGGATAAGCTATCTTGTTGGAGTATTTTTTATTGGATACATCAAACAAATAGTACTTCATGATCTTCTTGTCTTGATACTCTAAGAGACCCAACTTAAACAGAGAAAAGTTATTCGTCTCATTCATAGATTTCCCCATCAGCTCCTCGCTGCTATTCGCCTTGGCCAGGCCCTCGCTGTAGACATTCCGACTTTCGCTGGTCTTTCCTATCCCGAATAGGCTCTCCAGGTCCACTCTCTTTCTCTCCTCCCTCATCGAGCTGCCCCCAAAGTCGCTCGCAATGCTCCCCATGTGCTCATCCCTCCTCTTCAGTCTGCCCTCCAAGGCCTCTCGCCCGCCGTGCCTGGCTGCTCCAAACTGCTTTTGTATATTTGGATGGTCTCTCACTCCGTGCAGTCCCCCCTCCGGAACTATGCAGATTCTCGAACGGAACGATTCGGAGTCCGAAAACACATTTCCGTGCTCCCCATAGTATTCACATGTATTTTTCTTCTCCAAATCTAGTACTGACCTTCCCAAGATGAGATCCCCAGTACCCTCAATATGAACACTCTTTGTTATAAACACCAAAAACAAAAGTAGCACATACGCCTTACTGTGAACACCAACTTCACCTGCCCCACTCGAATGCATCAGATCCCCACTCGGAAAGTAGCCTCTATTCATATAACCTCCTAAAGCTTAATAATCTACTCCACTTGGATTTATCGAACACTGATCAACTCAAATCTCTACCACTAGTCACTTTCTTTCCAATTCTGTAAACAATAAATATCTTCTCAGTCAACACAACATTAAAGCCAGTCCCATAATCATTTACTTAGGGCCTGTCAAATTATTTTTATCATTAATCCGGATTATTATTTTTTTTTTCACGCCTTCACCTAATTTAATGTGGGGTAACGCCGTTTTTCTCCAAGTCACACACTATCAAATAAACAAGAGATCCCACAAATCCACATACATACACAGACGCACACTATAACAAGTCCAACTGAGAAACAAACCCTAGCTGACACAACCTATACAACAACAAAACCAAATGAGAAAGCTCTTAAAGCTAACCAACAGAACTCCACTATTACCTTAAAATCCAAAGCTCACTCTCTTGGTCGCCCCACAGAAAATTATTTCACACTTTTGGCGGGCAATTCAAAAAAATCACAAATGCCGGTATTGGAGAAGCCCAAAATGCATGCAGCGGGGACTATGACCACAGAGACCAAGCAACCACCGACTCATCTACTGCTCAGAAGGAAGGCAGATGGTCTCAAAGGTTTGTTTACAGACTCTGGAGAGCGAGTAGGTTGACAAGTGGAGGGACGGAGTTCTGCGGACCGTGCTTTTGGGGGCTGCCCTTTTAATGCAGTGAAATATGTCCGCAAGCTTGCGTAGCTCGGAGGAGGTCGAGTTTTCACTGGTGCTCTTGAATATATATCTAATGGTATTGAACTTGGCCTGGCCCTCTGAACGCTCAGGGTAGCCAGAATATATGAGATGGTTGACCCACTCGGTTTTCTTCTTGAGCATTTCGTGGCTGGCATCCACGACTGGCCTGTCAGTGGGAGGACTTGGAGTAGATTGATGGCCGTCATCCAGCAGGCCAGATACCGTTGCGGAGACTTCCTGGAGGTATACTGAAAGCAGGGAGATGTTGTCAAGAAGCTCGTTTCTTGCATCTTTGGCAATTGCAGAATCAGAGAGAGCGTCAGAACTATCCAATTCATGGATTAGTCTCTGAGACAATATAGTCATGTAGACTAGTAGCTTGAGAACCAGCTGGGTAGATTCTTCAAGCTCCAAAGAGGATGATTGACCATTTTGAGCCCTGGAAGCGAACATCTTTAAAACGATGCTCAAATATGATAAGTTAATCAATCTGGTAGAGTCTATAACAAAGTTCGTTGAAAAGCTGATGATATTTTCTCTAAAGATGTCCAAATCCATCAGGGTTATCAGTTTCCTGAAATAGTGGAGTGGAAATTCAAGTGTATCCTTTACCTGAGAAAAGTCATCATTAGAGTGTAAGAGAAGCCTTGAAAGGGGAATACTTAGAATATTCGTCCAGAAATGTATCCTAATATTAATAAAACTGCATGAAAGGCTACTGGGTAGCATAAACATGTGCATAAAATCATAGTTGACCCAGATATTAATGAGCAAATCCTCCTTTAACTGGTTTATATATCCCTTAATGGAGTTGTTAATATGGCTCCAGTTGAGAGCAAGTCCTGTATTGACCTTGCCCTTGTCGTGCACCCCCTTTAGAACGAGATTTAGTAACAATCCATAGATGTTTCTGCTAGAATACAGGTTAATGGAGCTGCTAATGACCTTCTTGCTAATAATCTGTAGAACCTGTCCGTCTAGACTAAAAATAAAGTGGTTGAAATACAACTCAAGCACCAAACTGTTAACTCTTAGGACGCTTGAAATCGTCTGAAAGTGCTTATCTGCCTCAGAAACCTCCTCAAACTCCATGAAGTCCAAGATGCCATTGATTCGAAGCCTCCATTGATCGGATATTACCGGGGATAAACTATACAGAAACCTTAGACGCTTGCAAATATTCTGCTTAAAGCAGTAATCCATCAGACGGTGACCTCTTAACCTTCCCGTAGCCCTTTGTCTAATCCTCGTATCTGAAGTGGGCAAAGCTGGGCCCTCTGCTATTCCCAGTATTCCAAATATCTCCTGCTCTAGATCGATGTGCTTTCTATAATAGGTCTTCAAACGACAACACTTGGCACTAAACATTACTAGATATAGGAAGATAGCATGCAAATAGGTCTCTAGTCTTATATCCATATGTTCGTGAATCTCGTCACTAAATTCCATGACAAAATTTCCCAGTATTTTAAAGGATTGCATGGTAAACGACTCAAAAATCAGCTCACCTGTGCGCTTGCTGTCCTTAAATCGTCTAATAAAGTAATAAAGCTTATCCGAAATTAACCCAAAATAGTATCTCAAAAATGTATAGACCACCAAGTGACCCCGGTCAAACAAATTACCAACTAGCAAAATCACCAAGTTGTTTATTAAATCTAATATAATATCCACATTCTGGACCCTCTTCTCCACACCAATCTCATCAGAAAAATCGTAAATTGACTCCAAATATACATCCAATACATCCTCCACCAGAATCCTAAATAATAAAATGATCCTAACCAAATCTTTATCATTAAATAAATTTTTATTATCATCCACATGAAATTTGCATAAATTATTATTTCCACATGCATTAAAAAATTCAGTACCGGTGTTTGTGTGCACAAAAAGTGCATTGGAGTTAAATTTGGAGATAAAATTAGAGTGTAAATTAATTTCTTTGGATTTCATTAGGTGGATTTTGGGGTTGGGTTTATTTTTGGATTTTTCAGTAACAAAATGGAGTAGCTCGAGTAAATTCAGTTCACCATTTAAGTGTTTGTCTGAGAATGGCTCGATTTGAGTGATGAGATTTTCAAGTATTTCCAGGTGAAACTCTTTGCCAAAGCGCAGCCCAAATTTTGAGGAGCCCAAAAGTGTCTGGATGGCAAGTTTGTAGTTTCTGTTGAGCATTATTTCCTCAGAAAGATCCAGGCCCTTGCTCCCATCATCGCCCAGTACCATTTCTGTTAATAGAAAGTTGTTAATTTGGTCATTCTCCTCCGAGTACCAACTATACAAGTCTAATATTGGAATCTCAAATCTTGAGTCGACATGCCTCGTTTCTAGCAGCGAAAATAAAGAGTTATAGGTAATATAGTGCATTCTTATATCGTTCCTATCAATGCTACCAGCCTTCTCAAACTCGAAGTTGCTCCTGATGAATTTTAAGACTAGTTGCATCTCGCTGGGACTTCCCATCAAATTTATCATTAGTCCCAATACTCCTACGTAAACATCCTCAGTTAGCTCCCAAATATCAATTTCTTTGGGGACACTGCTCATCCGACTGCCCCCATCAGCATCTACGAGACTAGAGTCTGCGTCAGAGTCCAGAAATAGCACACTTTTGAGCCTCCTCTCCAAAATGTCCATTCTTTGGTGAACTCGCTCTAGCTCCTGTCTGTTTAGTCTTGGTATGAACATCCCACAATCCAGGGCACTACTAAACAGTGACAAGAACGCATTAATTTGGTTCTCGCCGTTGACATTATAAAGGAACCTCGAGTCGCTCAGATAATACAATAAAGATTCAAACTTATTCTTGCAACCCATGTTATTCAGTTGGTAAATGTTCACGGACTTTAAGTACTCGCTCAGCAAATAGAAGTGACCCAAGCACTCTTTTTTGTTTGATGATTTACTCTTCAAGTCAAACATAAATCTGGGAAGGAGCTTTGGAATGTCAAACCGGGTGTCCTTAATGCTACTATAAACGATCATTGTATGGTGGTAGGCAACAATGGTGTCAAACACGGAGCTTTTACTCCTAGCAAGGCTCTCTGATATCAAAGCGAAAATCGCATCCCCACTGATCTTGCAATTCATGAATAAGGCCAGAATTAAAATGTGCTGGAGGCTGTTAGCCTCGCCACTCGGGACATTCTGGAGGCTCCACTCCAGTATGTACCCCAGCACCTTCTTCAAAACCTGCCGGAGTATTTTGGACACATTGCTCTTGTTTAAGAGGTTTTCACTGCCAAACAGAATTGGAGCTCTTACGTGTGGCCTTTCATCCTCAGGCTTTCTCAGTCTCTCAGTTCTGATTGCTTGGATTAATAAATCCTCTACCAGTAGGGTTAGGCCAAGCACCTGGAGGAACAGGAAAAGTACGTGGCCACCCAGTTGGGCTGGAGTTGACTTCAAAATTTCCTCAAGCTTGGACTCAGCAAAGCCAATCATTTCAGAGTGCAGCTCCTTCAAAAAGTTGGAGCTCAGTTCCCGAGTGATTCGTGGTGAATTCGAGATTTTCCCGTGAAATAAGTCCAGATATCCCTTAATCAAAGATAGGGAGCTAGTGGCAGGGCAACAATTACTAGTGATCCCCCCGCCTCCATCGAGCAGACTGCTGAATTCAATGTCAACCGACTTAAATACAATAAGGAGGCAAGAGGTCTCATCGCACTCCAAGTCCAATGAGATCCTTTCAGTCATCTGGGAAGCTGTGCAGACCTCAAACTCATCCAGATCTCTCATAACCTCAAGGTATATGCCTAATATCCCGCATTTTGAAGCTCTCCCGTCAAGAATTAAATCACCACTATCGTTGACCACCGGCTCAGACCTGTAGACATCAGCTTGGTTGTCTGTGCTAACTTTATCTGGCTGCCTCAAAAAAGAGCTCAAGCTCGCTCCTGCAAAAAACATTTGCTCGTCCTCGTCCAGCTCATCACCCACCAAGCGGCTCTCAACTATCAGGGCAGTATTATCTCTATCATCAATATAGTCCTTGTCAATATTAATCCCTCCAGCACCAACTCCAGCTGGAGACTTCATCCTTTTTGATCCGCGGAAGTGAATAGTTGAATCTCGAGCCAGACCTTCAGCCAGCTCGCAACGACCACTAGGCTCGTGCTCATCCCCACTTGCACTGCCTGTCAAAATGCTATCGACCTTATTATAAAACGTGGCATTTTGACAGACTATTGGCTGCTCAAAGTTGTACTCCCAGTCAGGCGGAATTTCCTCGTCATCTGGAACTACAAAGTCGTCAGAACCCACCGAGTGGGCATCAAAGTCGCCCTTTTGCCAATTTTTCCTCTTCTTTGGCCCCTTTTTCTTGGGCCTTGCAGCCTTTTGCCCATAACAACCATCCCTTTTGCGTCTGCCAGAGGTCCTCTTAAGTCCAACACCAATATTCAACTCATCGTGATTCTCGGAATAATCAATATCATCCAGCTCGTCCTGATCCTCCCTCAAATCAACAAATAAAGCCGGCTCCTCGGAGCCACCTCCCCCAAGCAACAATTCAAGATCCTCCTCGGTAGGCCCATTCTCAAGACTGCTGATCATAACTGCCTCCAAAAATCAAGCCAAAAGCATGCTCAACCCACCAACATGTACTCCACATGAGCTATTACTCCTAAAATTCACACATCAAGTACCTTCACATTTTTGGCGGGCACCTCCTACTTTGTATTTAGAGCCAGCTTAAAATTCAAATACAAGCGCGAGAACTGTGCAAAACACCAGAGCAAATATTTTGTATGGTGTATTAAGTTTTGTACTAGAGTGAGGGAACAAAAGTGAGGGATCTCTGGGGAATATAGGTTTTTTTTCTACACGACAGGAGCCCACAGAATACTCCCATTGAAGGGTGCGAGGTATATCCAGCAGATATGGCGAAGCTGTACTTTTACTACTCTGCAATGAATGCAGGCAAATCCACCGTTCTCCTGCAGTCGTCATTCAACTATAAGGAGAGGGGTATGAGGACGCTGATATTTACATCCTCGAACGATGACAGGCTAAAAAAAGGCTTCGTCTGCTCTAGAATTGGCCTCACAGAAGAAGCACACGTGTATTGCCCAAGTACCAATATTCTAGATATTGTTCAAAAAGAGCACAACAGCTTGAAGGTCGACTGCGTTCTCGTCGATGAGTGCCAGTTCATGACCAAGCACCAGGTAAGGGAGCTGTGCATAATTGTCGACAAGCTTAACATCCCAGTGCTGTGCTACGGCCTTAGGACCGATTTTCAAGGAAAGTTGTTTCCAGGCAGTAAATACCTATTAGCATGGGCAGACAAGCTCAATGAGGTGAAGACAATCTGCCACTGCGGGAAAAAGGCAACGATGACGCTCCGGGTCAATGCTGACGGGAACCCCGTCTTTGAAGGTGAACAAATCCTCATTGGACAAGAAAATATCTACTCCTCGGTCTGCCGGAAACATCATATTATTAACCATGAAAATTATAAACTTTAGAGCGGGTAAATGGTGGCGCCTTGGCGGCGCTCTCCACAATGCCTAGAATGAAGGAGTCAAAGTTAGACAGACCGAAGAAAGGTAACAAGTCTGGGAAAAACTCATTTTAATATATAAATATATAATTAATAAAGACATAAGTATTCTCCTTTTCCACCGGTTAAAGATCATTGTAAGGGCTCTTTTTTATGGAAATACAAGGAAGAGATGAATAGAGGTTATAAGGGAGGATGCTTTTCTTTAAAGGTGCCACCAGTGTTTTGCAGAAATGGAGGCTTGATATTAATTCCAAAGGGGAGGAGTAACGAGATCAGTGTATATGAGACGCTTGGTGCTGGCGAGCCTGTTTCCAGGTTCTCTGCTTCGAATGAAGTTATTACGGGTCTTGGTGTATTGAGGCTGGATGAGAATGGTGAGGAGCTACTCATTACCAGTACACTTAATGGTTCCATCAAAGTATTTAGCCTGGATGACGTGTTAGATCAGAAGGAAAAGCCTCCTCTGAAGGCGACCATTTCTCAGTCTATTATAGGCCTCAAGGTTGCAAGGAGCAATGTCTACATTTTGGCAGGGGAGGCATCCGGTCAGGATTCCGTTATTGGTCCAAATGTTTCGCTATATAAGATTTCCAAATCGGATATCGCTTCAAGAGTTGGCTCCGGCCATCAGAAGCCTGAGTCCAAGCTCTCGCAGAAGCTGATCAAAAAGGTCGTTGATTTCTCATATGGCGCATTCAGCTTTCAGGTCTCCTTGGATGAGTCTCTGATCTGCTTTATTTGGAAAAACATCTTACTGCTCTGGAGTGCCGACTACCCTGACAAGATCATCCGCTTTAGACACTCCGAATATATCCTATCGCTTACAATCTCCGAGGATAAGCGATTCGTTGCCACAGGTGATGCTTATGGCAGACTAACTTATTGGTTTATTCCTCCAGTCTCCTCCAAAGAAGGTACCCAAATGTGGAAGAACTCACCCTCCATTTCTGAGGTCTCTGATTTCGAAAAGATGGTTTATAAGTATAATGTCAAGACATCTATATCTCACTGGCACTCACATCAGCTGACTTGTCTAAATATGATTCCTGGCACGGAAGTTGTCTTGTCTGGCGGAGAGGAGGCCGTCCTAGTTCTATGGAGACAGACATTTGCCTCGGACTCTTATTTGATCAGCACTAAAAACCCATATAAAAATCCAAATAATAATGGTACCAGGCAATTCATACCCAGATTGGGAGCTCCAATTTACAACATCACTTCGTTTAAAAAGGAGAGGCTCCCGAGAGATGTCACCTGTCACAGTCCGGAAGGAAAGTCCGACTCTGTTCCTTCGTTGGTGGCTGCTGTGGTCTGCTCGGACAACAGCATAAAGGTCATTGACCTTGTCCATAACAAGGTACTTAACTCCATCTACGGAGTCTCCACTCCGTTTAATCTTATTAACTATAATTCAGTGGAATCTCCCAATATTAAGATGCTGGGCTCGTACTTATTCAATCCTACGAGACTCCTGCTCTCTATTATTGGGCATCCCTTCAAGCTCCATGTGCACGATCTTGTTAAGGACTCCTACTACTCCTCTCTTCTCTGTAAGCCTGAGGAGAGTTATGTCTCCAAGGTTGGTCAGGGTCTAGCGTCGTCCAAGCTTGTTCAAGAGGATGTGACTCGAGTCGTTCTTGCAGATGCATATTTCTCAAGGGATGCAAGATTTGCTGTTACGGTTGAAAGTCAAAAGTTTGATCATACAAGTCGTGAAAAGAAGGTATACAATCTCCAGTTTTGGAAGATCACCATTTTTAAAGAAGGTACCCAATTCGAATTGATGTCTAAATACCCTATTGCTCACATTGACTGTCTAGTTTCAGTAGAAGAGGCCAAGTCCGACCACGCATTGGCTCCAACTACTCCCAGAGAGGACTCTGTGCTGTTGGATGATGATACCTGCTTTATAACCACCACCTGCAAACGAGAAATCAAGTGCTGGATCTACAAGAGCCAAGTCAAGGAGTGGGTCAACTCCTCCATCATTCACGGGGACTTGGACACTGAGGTCTACTCCACCTGCTTCAGTCCGGCGTTCAATAAGCTCTTCCTGGCCTCGTCCAAGGGCATTATTATATACAACTGGAATAGGCATCACTCCATTTTACTGGAAAGTGACTATGGATACCTATCTGTAGGCAATGCTCCAATTACCCAAATGACTACATTCGTATACATGAACGAGCACTACCTGCTTGGGCTCTCTTCGTCTCCGGCTAAGATCTTCATCTGGAGCATTACCTCCATGAAGCTTGTGCTGGAGGAGGAAATTGACCTGGGTCCCCACTTTAAGCTTATCAGCTGTCAGGACTCCGGGGGCCTGCATGGCCTGGTGGAGGATGTCTCATTTCAGTTTGCCGTCGTCAAGGATAAAAGCGTTGGCAGGATCTCCCTATATAAGCTTGGAAAGGATAAGAAGTCCAAGTCGTCGTCCCCCATTAAGCTTCACCACCTCAAGGATCTTGAAGTTGACTTGTTTGAGGGGACCTCCATCCAGGATGTGGCAATCCAGGCTAAGGTCGAACACTCTAAAATCGGTATATATTTAGTGCTATTGTTGTCCAGCTGTGACATTTACATGGAGGAGATTGAGGTTGTGGATAGATCAGACGCCGTCTCAAAAGCTCAACAGGATATTAAGGTATTTACCCATCCGGGAAGCAAGTCATCATCAAAGGAGACTGGGAATGATAGGAGGAAGGCCGCCACATCATCTGATCTTATAGAGACTGAGAGATCCACCGGTATTGTGGATATCCAAGAATCGATTGAGAAGATGTTCCTGGACTCCACCAGAGATGGCAAGGCTAAGGATTCGACGTCCAGTTCAGCGGATTCGGGTCTGTCTAGTGTTTCAAGGACCGTACAGAGCATTATTTCTCATTCGGAAGATCCAAACAAGGGCTCTAGTCTGGGTACTGATCAAGTAGCTAGCTCATTCTCATCCTTATACTGCCAGAAGCACTCCAGCTCGAGTATTCAGTCTTTCAGCAAGAAGAGCATCCACTGTTTGTCCAGAGGTCTAAATACCTGCATGTGTCCACCGCCCTCGAATCTGTTTTGGAATCTCGTAAGTGGCCACTCCTCCAGCTTGTCGCGTGTGGGTGACTATGATAAAAGGAGCGGGACTGGCTCTCATGTGCGGATGTTTGAAGCTAAGGATTCTGGCAGACTGAATGAGATCCGGGCTCTTTCATCCGGAGACGGCTTTGATAGCCTTGGAGACGAGTTCCAGATCTCCCAGCCGTTGAGGCCGATGCAGACTCAGAAGCTGCAGTCCATCCTGAAGAATGTGTCAGCCGGCGAGAGGAAGTGAGGTGATTGTCCCCGTAGAGGCTCGTCTTAATGTATAGTAGAGCGAAACTATGTGTTTGTTTATAGAGTTATAATATATGCAGTTAAACCAGCAAGATTTAGGTGGTAGTGAGTAGAAAATAGAATTGGGGATGAAGACGGCTCTTCTCCTTGATCATATATACATTCAGGGTTCTTAAGCCTATTGACATGAGATCCTATTTCTATCTACCTTTAGGAGTCGGAAGGGGCCTGGTCTTTGTTGACCAGCTGCATGTGTACCAGCAGCCTCCCGAGCCCGCCTCCCAGAGTTTGCATGTAGGGAAGGTCAATAGAGAAGATGTGCTGCCAAGTTTGGACCAGATTCGAAATAACCTGGCTGTACTCGGATGCCACCAAAGGCAGCAGAAATACCAGGTGTCCGTTCTTCACCAAGGTCTTGGATGCGAAGGTCAAGAGCTCGGCAATCATATCATCTACTGGCTGTAATGCTCCAAAGTGGTTCCTAGCGGAGCCTGTCTGGGCCGTGGCTGGAGGGCTCACCCCACAGCCGAGGTAGTGACCAGGCTTGCCGGTGGGATTAGCGAAGGAGTCCTTGGTCTGGCTGGGATTGGAGTTGGTGGTTCTGGAGGTGGCGCGAATGCCATAGGGCGGATCACAGACAATGGCATCTATCCAGGAGGACCTGATAGAGTGCCTGGAAATATCCATTCTGACAATCCCAGGCCTCTTCAGCTGGTAGTAGTCAAAGTTTGAGTAGATTGACCTGGGGTGGTCCTCCTGAATAGTCTTATCTTGGATCATTTGTGGATTCACATAGGAGCAAAACCACCCATTGATCACGCGGAGATCAAGATCAGAGCCGAAGCAGGTCGCCCCAAGATGTGAGGCTGAGATGAGGATCCCACCAGTCCCGCAGAAGGGGTCAAAGACGAGATCGTTCCTCTTGACCTGGGCAATGTTGCACATAATAAAGGCAAGCTCGTTGTCCATGGTTGTTGGACCCAGAATTGGCCTCCTATTGAGACTGTACTTTAGCCACCAGATAGGCTGGTCCCCGACCTCAGTACAGCCCTGAATCGCCACAATCCTCCCAACGTAGACTCTCTTCAGAGAGGATTCGGCCTTGGAGGTCTCTTCCTTGGAAACCCCCACCTTGGGATGCTCCCCTCCAGTCCCCAAGGAGATCCAATCCTCAAAAATGCCCAGAGGGAGAGACGGCCGGCTCAGGTTGACGACCTCTGTGCCTTTGAACAGAAAGCCATACTCGTTCATTCTCGCAATCTGCTCGGGTCTAGATAGCTTTTTCCCAATACTCCTCACCCTCCAGGAAAAGTCAACATGGTCGTGTATATATCTCTGAAGAAACTCCGTCCTCACACGTTCGTTTTCCCGGAGGATTCTCTGCGCCCCCTGGTGGTCCGCTGCACTAGACCAGACCTGCATGAACCCGCGAACCAAAATGCTCCGCTCCAAGATCCCCAGAGCAACTGCCTCGTCCGGAAGATACACCCATGCAAAGGAGTTGCTGTGGTCGTCCGCAAGAGGCCTCTCGTACTCCGGAGCACCAGGGGATGCGTAGCCAGGCAGCTCTCGTGGCCAAAGTTGACTTTTGTCCACTCCAAAGCATTCTGCCAAAGACTCCAACTCCTGGAGCCTAAACTTGTGGTAATCCGGGTGTAGGGCAAACCAGACCAAATATAAAGCCATGCAGACTCCCACTCACCCTATCTCTATATATTTCCGTGTATCTCTCTTTCTCTCCAGAACCCTGTCTACTCCTCTATTCAAAAATACTGTGATCTATTTTTTTCATTAAAAAAAATTTCCCATTACGTGTCACCGGTATAGCGTTTTTTCATTTGGGCGGGCTTTTGGGATGACGGTAAATGTCAAAGTGAACGGGAGAGCAGAGCAGAAAAAAAGAAAGATTTTGTGTAATCCGAAGAGAGACTTTGGGCAGATTTGTCAGAGTAAAGTAGGCTCCTGCTATCGGTTGAGGGAGGTTCTCGCGGACTGTGAGAGCGGCCTGAGCTTATAATCTTGGGGAGTCAGTTGGCAGCAAGTCGGAGGCTCGGGTCTAGTCCAGACGGGACAATCGGGCAGACAGACCGAGCGGTAGATGAGTGGGTGTTTTGGCTTTGCCGGTCGCTTGAGTTGTTTACTGGGAGGCCAGCAAGGAGGGGACAATGGAGGGCTCCGGAAGTGAGAGAGGAGGCGGCAGGAGGACGAGAAGCGCAGGCAAGAGAATAAGGGATATTAATAGACTGCTGAGCAATGAGAAGTTTCAGATTTCGGACGAGAAGAGGGCGGAGCTGGAGGGGGAGGTGAGGGAGCTACAGGGAGTAATCTCGAAGAACAAGAGTTCTCATAAAAAGAAGCTGGACAGGTACTTGGAGTACAAGAGGAGCAAGCAAAAGACTATGAGATTTGTTGAGCTTGTTAAGGTTAAGAGAAGAATCAACCAGCTCCAGAGGACCCTGGCGGAGACTCTGAATAGCGGAGAGAGCGATGAGGATGAGGTATATAGAATCAAGTCCGAGCTTATCATTTATAAGAGATATGAAGACTATATTCGGCTTCTTCCCTTCTTTAAGGATAGAAAATACATTCCCCTGTTCTCGAATGTGGAGCTGGATTCGGAGACTCTCGAGCGGAGAGAGCTCTACATCAATGACGTCCAGGAGCTCAAGGAGGAGCTGAGGATGAAGAAGGTTAGGAGCTCCCGCAACAAAACACACGACATTAGGGATTCATTCCTTCAGGAGGATGCCGAGCCGGAGGGTGACTTCTCCACACAGAGCCCAGAAGAACCCAAAAAACCCCTCCAAAAGATCGAATACAAGATACAAGGCGACAGTAAGAGAAGCAGACAAGATCGTAAAACCAACAAAAACAAAAACATTAGACACAAAAGAAAAGAAGATGCTAAACTAAATTCTACCAACTATTCGAAATCTGAATCAGATCCTAAAGTAAATACTAGTGTATCAAATCACCACGTCATTTTCTCAGACTCTGATTAGAAATAAGTCTAGTGAATGACGAGGTCTAATTCTCTAAGTATGTGTGTAAATATATATACCCGTTCTCACTCTTGTTTTCATGGTTAGACTGGGATTCTAAAGGTTCCCAGATAGAAATCTGTCTAATCTTGTAGATTAAATCTGCTCTAGAGTCTCAATCCCCAACAGCTCCAGTCCCTTCATTAGGACCTGCTTAACTAGGAAGCAAATCAGCAGTCTGCTCTGCTCCAGCTCAGAATCATCCAAACCAATAATTCTGCACTCAGTGTAAAACTGAGCAAAGCTCTCTGAAAGCTCGTAGCAATAGTCAGCAAGACGGTTCGGGAAGAAATCACTCAAGATGCCGTCAAAGACCTCAGGGAATCTAAGAATCTTAAGAGCAAGAACTCTCTCAATATTGTTGGTGATCTTCAACTGGAAAGAGGAGACCTTTTGCATGATTAAAAGGTTATCATCCGACTGAACAGACTCAACCTTTCTGAAGATTGCACAGATTCGTGCATATGCATAGAGCAAGTAGACGGCAGTATTGCCCTTGGGATCCAGCATCCTATCAAATGAGAATCTATAGTTGGTCAGCCTGTTCTGCTTCAAGTCAAAGTACTTGATAGCTGCATGTCCAATAACACTGGCCATTGCGTCCAACTGAGAATCATTGTAGCTCTGGTGATCACCCTCCATCTCCTTGTCTGGCGTAGATGCCTGATCAGATCTGTGGTTTCTCCTGTCAAGGAGCTCCTTCTTTGCCCTGGAGACGCCCTCGTCAATCAACTCAGTTAATTTAACAACATCCCCGCTCCTCGTCTTGAACTTCTTGCCATCCTCGCCCTGAATGACACCAAATCCAATGAATATAAGCCTAGTATCTGGAGGATTATGCCACCCCATCGTCTCCGCAACATCAAACAACTTCATAAAATGCTCCTCCTGGCCCATATCTGTCGTGTAGATAATCCAATCAGCATCCAAAGTCTTTAGTCTGTAGTGAATTGCAGCCAGGTCGGTGGAATCATAGCCATAGCCACCGTCACTCTTAACAGCCATTAGTGGCACACCATTCACCTTGGTATAAACGCACTGAGCTCCCTCATCCAACTTCAGGATCCCCTTTTCGTCCAGCATCTTCACAACTGGAGGTATCATTTCATTGTAATAGCTCTCCCCAAACTCCTCCAGACGAATCCCGAGTCGGTCGTATATTTTCTGAAATTCAATACGACTAACCTCGCAGATCTTCTTCCAAGCAACCAGAGCATCCTGGTCCCCTCCCTGCAACTTGACGACGTTCTGCTGACTCCTCAATTTAAATTGTGGATCAGAGTCAAATCTCTTCTTGGAATTCTTGTAGAACTCCTGCAAATCGGAGATCTCCGGAAGATTCTCAACGAAATTGGGATACTCCTCCTTCAAGTACTCAATCAACATCCCAAACTGAGTACCCCAGTCCCCAACATGGTTTATCCTCAGAACCTCGAACCCCAAAAACTCGAGAATTCGACATGTTGTATCTCCAATAATTGTAGATCTCAAATGCCCAACATGCATCTCCTTCGCAATATTAGGAGAAGAAAAGTCCACAACAACCTTTGGAGCCCTCCCATTCTTGCAATGGAAATTTGCTGTAGGAACCACCTTTAATCTGTCCATCCTCTGCAACAGAGAGAGCTTTTCTTTAATCAGCTCGTCTGATAACTTCACTGTTACAAATCCCTGAGGTGCAACCTCTATCGATTTAAAATACCTAGATAGGTCCTTACTCTCCTCAATATAACTCTTGATTTTCATCCCTACATCCCTTGGAGACTTGACACCCTCCAACTTATTCTTAAACTGCGAAAAGATTGTCATGCAACTATTACACTGATAGTCCCCGAAATTAGGATTAGAAACTGCTATAACTGCCTCCTTGTCAAACTCTGGAAATATACTACCTATCGCCTCATTAAAAGCATGCCTGACAATCTTCTGTGGACTCTCCATTATTCTACTCTTTGCCCCTTTCTTAATTCAATTCTAAAACTATGTATTCCTCGAGATCTACCTTCAGCCGCTCCTATTCTGCTAACAAATTCAACTCGAAACTTTTTGACTAATTCTGCCTGATATTACCGATCCTAGTCTTTATTTAATTTAAATGATTTATTCACTTGTTTTATATATATGTATATATATATATATATATATATATATATATTTCCGACACTTTCCCGCCATCTTTAAAGTTCAATTTGCATAGTCTTTTT